>JAHIAM010000700.1:0-82265 GCA_021605205.1 Aegilops longissima
AAGGACGCCTACACTCTTGGCGAAGTTGCGTGGCCGTCTCGTTGAGAGGATCAAAGAGCTCGACGCCGCCAAGGACTCAAGGCAGATCTTGAGCTGAAGCTGACCACCTTGATGGAGACACATGGGACGGCGCCAAGGAGCGGAAGCGGTCTGCAGGTAAGATCAAGGCCAACGAGGAGCTGCTTGGCGAATGCCACGACCGCCCATAACACCTTCAAAGAGAATGTGATGCATGGACCGAGGGTCTTGTGGATACCGCCGCCGCCATCGACAAGGAGCTGATGGAGCTGGGATGGTGGATCTCGGTACTCCACCGACGAGCATCTCCAACCCAGCGCCAAGCTCAGCTCGTTCTTCAAGGGCGCAGGGCGGTTTCTCCAATGCTCCGGAAGAGATCCCAAAGCAGCTGGCCGACGAGTCGCTAAATCTGTCAGGGGCTCTTCGAAGGTGCCGATGAAGGTGGCCTTCCGCAATCCAGCGTTAGCTTCGCCAACATTCTCAAGTCCTTGCCGCCGATCGCCGACGTTGAAGCGCAAGGCCCTTGTCGCACTCCATTGTGGACAGGGTGAGCGGGTCAAGAGGGTCGATGGCGACCGCCAGAGACTAGGCCGCCTGTTTTATCTTTTCCTTGTCGCTGCCGATCATGTTTAGGAGAACAATTTATTAGATCTCGCACAAGTTATTTTGTAATATACTCTATCTTAGGCAACGATTGCAATGTTATTTCCTTTACTCGATTCCTTCCTTTGTATGTTTGTGCCCTCACGCCTGTGGAACTTGTTAGCGCTGGCACCTTTGCCATGGCTGAGTGCGGAACGTCAAGAGCTGTTTGGCGGTGCCGCCCGACAAGCAACCTTGTCGCAACTAGTTGCAGCTCACTTAAGTTGTTGAGCGAACTCGAAACAAAGTAAGGGCGCAAACTAGCTACGAGTTGGTTCCTCCGCGCACAGGTTTTCCATACAAAGTACTATCGTTCAGGAAGATAACTTAAAAATAATTTAAAAACTGATTGCTCAAACTTTGGCAACTTAGCTTTTCTGTCGTTTGCTTCCCAGCAAGACGATACTTCTTCGAGCGACGCTTGGTGGCCCACACCATTATCTTCTCCTTCCCCGGCTAACTTGTGGGTGGATGAACCTTCATTTCTTTGAGAAAGGGAAAGAAGAGAAAATTAAGTTATGGAGCCTTGTGGCTCGTTATTGCTTACCGGGTGTGGATACTGCACAAAATGTTAGATAACACATGCAAAAAAATATTATGAAAGCATGTAGTTAACAAGGTTGTGCATAACACATGAGCTTTATCGATGCACGGGTCTCGCGCCCGGCTTTGTACAAAGGATTACATGCAACATCGGCAAGACTTGTATTAAAGGTGGTTGCGGAACAGGTTCCGCAACCGCGCCTCTATGGGTAAAACTTACGAAGATGCTCAATGTTCCAGGAGTTGCTCATCGAATGCCATCTTCGGTCTCAAAGCATGACAGCGCCAGCCTAGTGACTCGCTTTCACCCGATAAGGGCCTTCCCACTTTGGCGTCAACTTGTTGGAATTCTTGGCGGACTGAACGCGCCAAGAACAAGGCCGCCTTCCCGAAACTTCTGGCACTAACTTTGCGGCTATGGTAGCGGCGCAAAGCTTGCTGGTAACGAGCAGCTCGTACAGCGGCCTGAAGACGGTCCTCCTCAAGCAGCAGCGCTTCATCTTGTCGTAGCTGCTCTTGCTCGAGCTCATCATAAGCGAGCACTCGAGGTGACCCAGATCACGAGTTCCGTGGGGAGAATTGCCTCGCTCCATAGACTAGAGCGAAGGTGTCCGCCATGGCTCGATTTGGCGCCGCCCCGATCGACCAAAGAACCACCGCAGCTCCTCAATCCAGTTTCTTCCGCACTTGTGCAGCCCTGTCGAAAGTTCTGGTCTTGAGTCCTCGAGCACTTTAGCGTTTGCCCTCTCGCTGACCGTTGCTTCTCGGATGAGCAATGTATAAAGCGACCTTGGCGCCAAGATCTTGGACGACCGCATGAAGGTGCGACTCGAATTGTGTGCCGTTGTCGGTGATGATCCTGTTAGGAATCCCAAAACGGCAAACAATTGACTCAAGAACTTGACCGCTGATCGCTCGTTACCTTCCTCATCGCTTCCACTTCCGCCACTTTGTGAACTTGTCGATTGCAACGCATAAGTACTCAAAGCCCCGACAGCTCGGGAAAGGGGCCGAGGATGTCGAGCCCCGCACCGAAAATGGCCAGGATAAAGGGATCGCCCGAGAGCTTGAGCTGGCTGGTGTATCTCGCTGGAATGGAACTGCACGCTTCACACTTGGTTACTTGTGCAGTTGCATCCGGAGGGCTGTCGGCCGAAGAAACCTTGCGGAAAACTTTGCGGCAAGTGCTCTTCGCCAATGTGGTGACCACATATGCCTCCATGTATCTCTGCCAACAGCTTCTCGTCCATCTTCCCGTGAATACACTTCAATTTCACACCGTTGAGTCTTCTTCATCGACAGCGTGTTGTCGATAAACTGATACATACTTGACTGCCGGGCTACTTCTCCGCTTCTTCTTGCTCTTCGGAAGTTCCCTGCTCAAGGAAATGGACAATCTGCTGTGCCCATGCCGGAGCTTGCGGCTCGACAACAAGGACTAAAGGCACATCTGCTGCTGGGAACATCCGCTTACAAGAAGAACTCGTGGCTCAGCCGAGCTTGATGTTCCCAGCAAGCTTGCGGAGCAAAACTTGTCGGGAGCGTCTGCTTCAACGAAACAAACCCTAGGGCTTGTCGGAGCAGACTGCTGCTCAGCACTCTTGGTGTTGATCCTGGGGACCTTCGCGGCGGCGGCTTCGGGTAGCTCTGCCGGAAAATAGTCGCCAGAAATCAACTTCCTCTTCTTGTTCTGTCCAGTTGATGGCGGTACATTTGGTTGAGTCAGCTTGAGCATAAAAATCCCTGGTTCCACAGGTAACTTGAGTGCGGCGCACTTTGACAAGCCATCAGCTACATCATTCTGAGCTCTTGGAACATGTTCCATTTGCAGGCCTTTAAAGTGTTCTTCTAGCTTTCTCACTTCATCGACGTAGGCTTCCATCAACGGACTCTGATAATCTTTGTTCACTTGGCGGACGACAAGCTGCGAGTCACCCCTGACAATGAGCTTCCTGATCCCAAGGTCCACTGCTATCCTGAGTCCGGCAAGCAAGCCTTCATACTCTACAGTATTGTTTGTTGCTTGCTCCTTGGGAAAGTGCATTTGAACTATGTACTTGAGGCGCTGTCCGGTGGGTGCAATAAGCAGCACGCCGGCACCGGCGCCTTGCAGCGAAAAGGCGCCATCAAAGTACATCAGCCACTCCTTATTTGCTTCCTTGACGGGGATGCTCGCTCGAATTTCTTCATCTTATGCTGGCGCCCATTCTGCTATGAACTCTGCCAGTGCTCGCTTGGATAGTTGAAGTACTTTCAAACTTGAGGCCAAAGCTTGACAGTTCCAAAGGCCCACTCGACAATCCTGCTGTTGCTTCCGGATTTTGCAAGATCCTCTTCAGCCGAAAGCGAGTGACAATCTGTGATCTCATGTGCTTGGAAGTAATGGCGTAGCTTTCGAGGCCATGAGGAGGCGAAAAGCAATTTCTGCACACCAGTACTCTTGACCTAGCCCCCGCAGAAGGGAACCGACAAAGTAAACCTGGCGCTGCACCATCCTTTTTCGCATCTTCTCGCTCTCACAGATCCGTCCTTGTCGGGACCAGAGCTTGTCGGTGAAGCCCCGCTTGTCGCTGGATGCATCTCGCCTCGTTGCGGCTCCTCATCTCGCCTCCTCTCCGCTACTAACGCAGCACTAACCACTTGATTGGTTGCCGCTATGTATAGCAGCAACTTCTCTTGTGGCCTAGGTGCGACAAGTATTGGAGTGGAGGACAGGTACCTCTTTAAGTCTCGCAGCGCAGCCTCCGCTCGGAGTCCATTTCATTGGGCCTGCCTTTTTCAAAATTTTGAAAATGGCAGGCCGCCAGCAGACCTAGAGATAAACCTGCCGAGAGCAGCCACGCGAACCGCAAGTCTTCGTACATCCTTGACGCGCTTTGGTGCTTCAATCTGCTCAATGGCCTTGATCTTGTCGGGATTGGCTTCAATTCCCGCCGAGATGACGAAGAACCCGAGAAGCTTGCCGGAAGGAACTCCAAACACGCACTTCTCGGGGTTGAGCTTGAGGTTGATCTTGCGCAGATTTGCAAAGGTTTCATCTGAATCTTGAACTAGAGTTGCCCTGTCCTTGCTTTTGACCACTATATCATCCATGTAGGCTTCTACATTTCTGTGCATTTGGGGCTCAAAAGCATCATGGACTACTCTTGCGAACGTTGAACCAGCATTCTTTAGCCCAAAAGGCATCCGTACAAAACAGTAGGTGCCACATGGGGTGATGAATGCGGTTTCTCCTCATCCTCTTTCGCCATGAAGATCTGATGATATCCTGAATATGCATCAAGAAATGAAAGCAAATCACATCCAGCCGTGGAGTCAACAATCTGTCGATGCGCGGCAAGGGAAATGGGTCTTTGGGACAAGCTTTATTAACATCGTGAAGTCGATACAAAGTCTCCATTTCCCATTTGCCTTATGTAACAACTACAGGATTGGCCAAGCATGTAGGATGGAGCACTCCTCGACAAGGCCTGCTGCTTCCAACTTCTTGATCTCTTCGCAATAAATTCTTGGCGCCCCACCTGCTTCTCGACTTTTTGCTTGACGGGCCGCATGAGGACAGACAGCCAGGTGATGCTCAATTACTTTCCGGAACACCGGGATGTCGACGGTTGCCATGCAAACACATCGACATTCGCCCGCAGAAAGCAACGAGCGCGCTTCCTATTTAGGGTCAAGCGTGGCATCGATGGTGAAGGTACCACCAAAGGCCGCCCTCCTGGCGACACCTTCTTGGTCTTGGCGGAGCTGCCATCGCCTTTCTTGCACTTGCCGGTGGAGCTCGATGGTGCGTCCTCGACGGTAGCGCAGCACCAAGAGGTGCGCTTGCCGGAGTGGGCATCAGAGCTCTTGCCAGACAAAGTGGTCTTCTTCTTCCCTCCGGGAGCTTCAACGGCAAGTGATTTGCTATCCGTCGCAGCTGCTGCCTCCCGTAAATCTTGTCGGCGAGATAAGAGCATCTTTCTTGTCGCCAGGACAGAGATGACGCTTATCGGGCCTGGCATCTTGAGCAAATTGTATGCATAATGAGAGGCTGCCATGAACTTCGCGAGTGCTGGACGGCCAAGTATCCCATTATAAGGCAATGGAAAATCAGCAACGTCGAACGTGACTCTCTCTGTCCTGAAGTTTAGCTCGCTGGCAAATGTTACCGGCAGCGTGATCTTCCCCTTCGGCTTGCTCCTTCCTGGATTGATTCCTTGGAATGTGCTAGTCTCTTCGAGCTCGCTGTCAGGGATTTGAAGCTTCTGGAGCACTGCGGAGGAGATCAGGTTTAAGCCGGCCCCGCCGTCAACCAGCATCTTGGTGACCTTGAGGTTGCGGATAGTTGGTGAGACCAACATCGACAAGCACCCGACCGCAGTTATGCGATCAGGGTGGTCCTCAATATCAAAGATGATAGGCGTGCTGGACCACTTCAGAGGCCTGCGTGACTCTACGGATGGTTCTGCTGCATTAACCTCCCGCATCCATTGCTTGAGCTGGCGGTGCGAGGTATGTAGAGAAGCACCGCCGTCAACGCAGAGGACCTCCGTGGCTTTCTGAAACTCCTGCTCATCAGCCTCATCGTCTTCCATATCTTCATCGTCATCGTCGTCTTCATCCTTGTCGCGCCGCTGGAGGTCTGTCTCCTGCCGCTGCTTGGCCTTGCCGCAAGGCCCTCCCCGACCGGTCGCTTGCTAGCTGCCCCAGCACCTTCGTGGGCCTTCTCCTTGTCGCGCCGCTCGTACTCAGCTTTCTGTTGTTCAACGAGCTGCTCGACTTTCTTGCAACTTTGGAGGTCGTGGCCCTTGGTGCGGTGAATCTTGCAGTACTGTTTGTTGGAGCTGTCCTGCTTGTCGGCGGCTGCCACAGGCTTGCAGTCGGCGCCAGCGGCAACCTCCTTGCCGGAGCCACCAGCTTTGGCTTTCTTGGCGGCACCACCGTTGCCGGACTGCTTGACAACTAGTACCTCTTTGTTTTTCTTCCTTCGGTTGTTCTGCCGCCGGCTCTTCTTTGCCGGGGCGGTCTCCTCGCTATCAGATCCTGCTTCCGCATTCTCTCCTAGGAGTCTTCTTCCTTCCTCAGCACGTGCACACTTGTCGTCCAAGGCATACAGCTCACTGACGTCCTTGACTTTACACATCGCCATCTCCTCCTCATCCCGCGGTTCCAAGACGCTCGATGGAATGCGCTGATCACCGCGGCAGGGTGGACATCCGGGATGTTGTAGTGCACACGATGAATCTCTGGATGAACTTATGCAGGACTCTCCTTCCTTCAGGCGGCAGCAGATGAAGGTCGCTCTCTTGGCCATGAGGTTTGTGGTCACCGTGAAGGCGCCGACAAATTGATGGCATAAACCGCCAAGAGGATATGGAACTCTCCGGCAAGTGCATGAGCCAAGATCTAACATTGGGCTTGAGCACCCCGGGAAGTAGTTGGCGAGGATCTTGTCGCCTCGCCCCCCGCAGCTTGCACCGCAAGGTGTAGATGCCGAGGAACTCCGATGGATGCGCCCTGCCATCATACTTTTCTCGCACATCGGCTTGAAATTTTTCTTGTCGGGCCACCGACTTGCCGCAGCTCACGAGTGAACGCAGGGCAACCTATCACAGACGGCAAGTCACCTGGTTCCCCGGTGCTTGCATGTCGACAATGGGCCCAGCGCTGGTCGGATTGACGCCGCTTTCTTGGCGCCGATGTGAGTTCGAAGCGCCTTCTTGTTGCCGTTTTGAAGAACTTGGCGCTGATCACGGCGAGCTCGTGGATCCGGCGAAACGGTGGAGTCGCATTGTCGAGGTGGATCCGACGAGTCGGCGATCTTGGCCTTCGGGTGGAGAGTGCATGGTGGTTGCACCCCACAGGTCTCGCCGCCACCGCTCATGCCTTGTCGCCTCGCCGCGGCAGCGATGTGCTTGGTTGCCGCGAACGCCGCCGCTGGCAAACCCGATGAGACTTTGAATGGTGGCCCTCCATTCGCCGATTTTGTCGGCGGTTGAGGGTAATCCAGAGCAGTTGAGCTCGCGCCAAAGCTTCCGCTTGAGTGGTGGGCGGCAATGGCGAACAGTGCGAGGAGCAGGATATGCTCGACTTCTAAATACATTAGAAGGAGCAGATTCCGCCTAGGCGACCGTGCCCCGCTCGCACCAGCCTGTTGCGCGCTAAGCTGCTCTTGAGCGCCTCTCGATCCACCAGCTCGATCTTGGCCCAACGAACGATGGCGATGCGAGCACCATGACGTTGTCGGTCTCGCGCCCCGAGATGGACGCGCACGATCCGGATGCCGAGGTTTGCGCCGCCTTTGTCCTTGGACTTGGCAGCGCCATAGGCTCCTCGACGACGCCTGCTCCTCCGCCAAGGTCTTCCCCACCACTCGCCAGCTCCGGTGGTGGTGGGTTTGATGCGGACGGCTCTGCTGCCGCCGAAGCCTTCTTCTTCGGTGGCATGTTGACGAAGATGATGAAGATGTTGCCCGTGTGAACGCCGGATCAGGTTCACACAGCCTCGACGCCCCCTACCTAGCGCGCCAAAGATGTCGGGGAAGCTGATCGTGACCCACGAACACCTATGGGACCGGCGGACCGAGCCCCTTTTGGTTCGGTGAGGGGCGGAGATTGCACGAAGAGCAGATTGAGGTGATGCACACGAGCAGTTTACCCAGCTTCGGAGCTCTTCGGAGAGATAATACTCCTACTGCTGCTTGTCTGATTATATTGTGTTCTTGCTAGGGAGCACAGAGAGCTACAAAACCTAGCTTGAGTGTGTAGTCTCGAATGAGTCGAACTAGCCGAACCGAACCCTTTCTACGTTGCGCATGGGCCTCCTTTTATAGGATCAAGGGGTCACCACAGGTGGCAACGTAAACAAGGGCCAAATGGGAAAAATGACTTGCGGTTGGTACAGCTACTTTGTACAGTGTACTCTACCTAACTCTGACGGCAAGGGACAAGAGTAATAAATGCTCGTCCATGCGCCTAAACAAGCGAAAAGGGACCGTCTGGGCGCCACCGACGCCACGATGGCACCCCTATCGCCGCTATCGCTGCTCTCCGCTGGCTGCACAACCTCTTGACACGCACGCCGAATGGCCCCATGGCGACATCGCTGGTGGATGAGCTGGAGCGGAGATGAAGAGAGGTTGCTCGCGCGGCAAGCACCTTGCCGCGGCTGAATTTTTGTCGCGCTTGGGAGCTTGTCGCCACCAGCCTTCCCGCAAGCTCCTCTTGCCGGGTCTTGTCCTCTGCGTGCCTTGAGTATTCTTCCGGCAAGCTCCTCTTGCCGGGTCTTGTCTTCTTGGCTTAAATACTTTGTTTTGAATGGCTCCAAAGGAACCACGGGGATCTTAGCGGTCACTAGGCGAGCCTCGCCTGGGTGTGCTGAATCGCCCGTGCACTAGTTCGGGATACTAGGGTACCCTCCTCTAGTACACCGACACCCGCAGCCGACTCTCGGTTTATAACGCCGTGGCCGACTCGGCCGTCATTAATTTCAACTTCACCATGGTGAGCATCAACTCCACGGTGAATAACCCTTGGCATGATATATCAGGTGAAATCCATCCGATATATTTTATATTATGTATTGCCTTCTTTAAAAGAGCAATTACTTTGGCCTGCAAAGTTGTCTAATGCAGGACCCTAAGCCGCCATATTGGTGCAAATTTAAAGGCCGTCAGAAAATTTCCGGCTTAAAAGAGGGATTCCGTTTAAAATCCGGTTCAAGGAAAGAAGTCTCCCACAAAGCTTTGAAGCTCTCAATATCCAGTTTAATGTTAGGTTCAAGAAGGATTTATCGCTTGCAAAAGTTAAAGGGTGCCAAAGAGGACCTGCTGCCATGATGCGGTTCAAACATGGGTATCATGCCTTATTGGCTTATCATATTATTGATCACTTGGGGCTTGGTCATGTCTGAACCATAGTCACATCTCTTGATCGGCCTAGTGCCACAACATCACTTGGGGCTTGGTCGTGTCGAACCAATGCAACACCTTTTGATAGGTGAAAGCCACCAGATCACTTGGGGACATGGTCAAGTCTCGAACCACCACGCCCTTGATCGGCCTAAGGCCATAGAGTCACTTGGGGCTTGGTCGAACCCAACCATTGCCACGCCACTTGATCGGCATGATGCCACGGTTTCAGTTGGGGACCTGGCTGACTTGAACCATGGCTACACCTTATTGGGAGCTTGGTCGTGTCCGACCATGGTAACACCATCTGATCGGCTCAGTAAAGCCTCATTTGCAATGGTTTTATTTTGCCGTTGCTTGAATTCTGTTCTTTTTTGCTAAAGAACTTTTACTTCTGTTGCGTTTTTAAACCGACATTGTTAATCCGGTTCAAACTGTCAATTACAAATTGGCGGAACACGGTCAAATCCTAATCCAGAGACTATCTGCCCGGTCTGATTTTATGTTACCATCTTATTATGGAGTAAACCGGTGTTCATTAACCCGGCTTGACTCTCAATTACAAATTGTCAGTACATGATCAAATCATAATCCGGAGACTACCAGCCCGGTCTGGTTTCGACTATAAGTCGTCAGTATTATATATGGTTAATCCGGTGTTTATCACAACCCGGTAAGGTTTATCATAAACCGCACAATATGGAAGGAGTTCAAGACTCAAAATTTGGGTTATTACCTTACTACAAAAAGTTGGTAAACCAACGATGTGATTCAATGTCACGGTGTATGATATATTTCATATTTGATTATTCTTAAGTGCAGCCTTGGTTATAAACCAGGGTTATATGTTGGGCATTATGACCCGTCCGGCGGTAAACCGCCAGGACACTTTATGTTGGAGATATGCCCTAGAGGCAATCATGTATGATGATATTTCCTATGTGTTTGTGAATAAAGATAGTCCTTGGACATCATCAATGATGTGTATCGCAAGCACGTGACTTGTTTGTGGGACTATACATTGTATGATGACTGTCCTAAAAGGTCCCTAGTCGAAAGGGCTGTGTGGACGCCAAATGACTAGACTAGCATATGACACGGTCGATGGCTCGGTCTCACTAGCCATGGAGCATTGGATGCTAACCGGATAATATGGACTTGAAAGGTCTGGTCGGATTCGACATAGTCGGATCCGAGTCGAGATAAGGTCCGAGTCGGACAGACCCAACTATGAGACGCAGCGATATGTCATCTGTGAGTCTCTAGTACAACATACGCTCTATGTCCTAAGACCCGAAATGACGCATGTACTCGAGATGGTGATAGACTTGCTTTGGGTCGACCAAACGCTACTCCGGATCGGGTAGTTACAAAGGTAGGTTTCGGTTTGTCCAATCCCATGCTGCGAGACATGGTCGAGCAAGATGGGATTTGCCCCTCCGATCGAGAGATATACTGGCCCCTCGTGTGATCCGACCAGAACAGATGGCTATGCGACAAGGATTATGAGATAATCCGGATAGTGGTCGGTATCATCGAACGAGAAAGAGGTCGGGCTAGCACAAGGATGACAGTCTCGCCTTGAGCCCGACAACATATATCATGTGGCAAAAGGAATGGAAGTATGATGTATGTGTTCGCTTAACCAGCTTCATCGTCGCTTGGTGGTCGGCACGCCTTGCTAGAGGCCGCTACCAACCGCATGTGTCGGAGGTGATCCGAACTATGACCAAGCTGACTTGAACCTAGGGGGTCGCGCGCTTAAGGGAAGGAACCTATGAGGTCAGTTCATATTACACTGGTCGGATGTGATCTGAACTGGACTAGGAACGTGACCGAGTAGACTTTGGGCTTTAGGGTCCGTGCGAGGCCCAAGTGTTGAGCTCACGGCGGACGTCTATATAAAGTGGAGGTGCGGCACACCAATCAGTAGTGAGAACGCTTTGGCCTCAGGAGGCAGATCGCTTCGGCCTCAGGAGGTTGATCGCTTCGGCCTCAGGAGCCACCTCCACTTGCCGCCGACTGTGTGATCGGACCTAGCAGTCCGCCGCTCGGCGTTCCTCCCGCACGCGCGGATACCGTTAGAGGCGGTGCACTTGCGCCGCTCCGGCGAACTCGTACGTGGGATCGGACGACAGGCCGCTCGAGGGAGATCGAACGAGGAGGAGATGATCCACGCGACGCCGCTGCCCCAACTCTTTTTCGCTGCACGGCATCGCTGGCGTCTAGTGGTAACGAATCGTGATCCATCTCCGTAGCATGTTCCCGGATGTTCTGCGCAGAGGAATTTTTAATTTGCAGTCGACGCACCCTACCGTAGAACCCAACAAAGGTATCGAGCCTCTGTTATAGGATTTGGATTCAGATCGATGCATATTAGATATGTGGAGGCGGCAGATGAGATCTGTTGTCCTCGAAGAGATCGGCTATGTGCACGGTTGATATGATCAATCGCACATGGGGATCGTTGAGGCTATGTTTTCAGAATCGATCGATGAGGTTGTGACACGATCTACCCCTACCGGTCGGTCATCCGCCATCGGGTTAATAGTGAAACGTAAACCGAATCGGATTCGCGATGATCGATAAGATCGGTCGATCGTAGAATTCGCGTGATCGAGTTCAGATGTGATCGTGATTTTGTTTCGATCGTATGCATATTAGATATGTGGAGGCGCGATGAGATCTGTTGTCGTTGATAAGATCGACTATGTGCACGGCTGATGTGATCAACTGCACATGGGGATCGTTGAGGCTATGTTTTCGTGAATCGATCGATAAGGTCGTGACACGATCTACCCCTACCGGTCGGTTATCCGCCATCGGGTTAATAAAGGAATTTTGGGACCGCCGTGTGCATAGTGCCGTGTATTTCGTACCCGCCACACAAACCGGTAGAATGCGATTCTATGCATAACTTTGTTTTGCAGGTTTGATGTGGATAGTATGGCTCATGTGTATGTGATGCATGTGTGTAATTTATACGTGGCTCTGCGTGTCATGTTTGTCACCGGCAGAGCCAAAGTGCTGTCATTATATTGTATAACGACCTGCGTGTCGACTTGTGACTCTATGTAAAATTCATTACTAGTTGTAGTAGTTGGATAATAGAGATCAGGTTGGCGGCTTGGCATCCCGGCGTGACAAACAAGATGGAGTTCAGAGATGGTCATCGAGTCGGAGCCTACCTAGAAGAACGCCCATGAAGGAGCCATACTATTTCACAATATGTGTTATATTTGTGATTGTTATGCTTCTTTGTTTCTATGCATGTTAAAATGATAGAATGATCCTCATGAATATCAAGCTTAATTGCCATCCCCGATGTTGCACCTTCGCACGCCAAGTACGCCTAGTAGTGGGCTCATAAATTGGGGTGCTGCTGGGTGTCCTTGAATCAAGGGTTCGTGGTCGGACACGGACATGCACTGCATCAAAGTTAACTTGACAAGGCTATCAAAACGGTTTTGGGCCTTGTGGCAAAGAAGGTTGGGAGCCGGGTATGAGATACCTTCCCGATCGGCTGTGAGTCGATAGAGATACGATTAGCAAGGAGTTGCTTACGGATAGGTATGTTGGCTAGCAAAGTGATGCTAAAGCTCACTAGTCGCATGCGCTAGTCGGATCCTGAATCACCGAGAGTTTATGGAGGATGCTGACTTCATGGGAGTATTTCGCTTAGGCTAGAATTACTCTACATAAACACATTGCTTAGTGATTGCATATTTTCTGTTGTAGATCAATGGCACCACCTGCTCAACCCAACTTTGCATTGAAATCAATTTCGAAAAGGATAAACTGAATGGAACAAACTTTACCACCGGTATAGAAATTTGAGAATTGTTCTCAAGCACGATAAAAGGAACATGTTCTAGAGGATCCACTTCAGAGGAACCTGCTGATAATGCTAGTGCCACAGCTAAAAATGCCTACTGTAAACTCGCTGATGAATCAACGGAGATCAGCTTTCTCGATGCTGGCTTGTATGGAGCCCGATTTGCAACAACATTTCAAAATGTTGAGGCTTACAATATGATCGAGAGTCTCAAGAGCATGTTTCGCATACGTGCTAGGACCGAAGGTTCAACGTCTGGCGATCCTTGATGGATTGCAAGTTGAAGGAAGGTGATCCATCGAGCCCACATGTGATCAAGATGATCGGATATGTGCAAGCTTTGGATCATTTGGGCTTCCCGCCTTGGATGAGCTGGCTCATCGATGCTGTTCGGGTTCTCTTCCGCCCAGCTATGGGACGCTCATCTCGAACTATCATATGCATGGCATGGATAAGAAGCTCACTAAATTGCATGGGATGCTCAAAGTGGCGAGCAGGATATTAAGAAAGGCACGCATCAAGTGTTGATGGTGCAGAAATCGCTAAGTTCAAGAAGAGTTGGTCCAAGAAAAGGCTAAGGCAAAGGGCACGGAGACGGTAACCTCTGCCAAGCGCCAAGTCTGGACGGACTCAAGACCGCTTTGCTTTCACCGCAAGGAGACCGTCATCGAAGAGAAACTGTAGCAAGTGGCTTGCGAGCATGGCAAGAAGGCCGGAAATGCTTCTTCGTGCAAAGGTACACTTGTTGCATATGTTATAGACATTTACCTTGCCGACATACCTAGTAGCTCTTGGGTATTTGATACCGGATCGGTTGTTCATATTTGCAACTCGATGCAGGGGCTGGTAAGAACTAGGCGTGTGGCACAAGGGAGATTGACATCGTGGTCGGCAACAAAGCAAGAGTTGCTGCGTTGGAGGTCGGCACGATGCAGCTCCAGCTTCCTTCCGGATTCATTATGGAATTGAATAATTGTTATTACATTCCTGCACTTAGTCAGAACATTATTTCTGCCTCGTGTTTGATGAGTCAGGGTTATGAATTCAATTTAAAGGACAATGGTTGTTTGATATTTTTGAATGGTATGTTCCACGGCTATGCACCCATTGTTGATGGGCTATTTATATTGAATCTAGAACAGGAACCGGTCTATAACGTGAATGTCAAGAGGCATAAGCCAAATGAGATAAATCCGACATACTTCTGGCATTGCCGGCTTGGAGACATTAGTCTGAAACGCATGAAGAAGCTCCATGATGATGGGCTCCTAACTTCGTCCGACTTCGGGTTGTTCGAGACATGTGAATCATGCTTGCTCGGCAAGATGACTAAGTCTCCTTTCGCAAAGAGTTGCGAGAGGGCGTCCAAGCTATTGGAACTTATACATAGTGATGTGTGTGGTCCAATGAGCACAAACGCCAGAGGTGGCTATCAGTACTTCGTGACTTTTACCGACGACTTGAGTAGATATGGATATATCTATTTGATGAGGCACAAGTCGGAGACTTTTGAAAAGTTCAAAGAGTTTCAGAACGAGGTTGAGAATCAGCTCGGCAAGACTATAAAGCTTCTGCGATCTGATCGTGGAGGTGAGTACATGAGCCAGGAGTTCGATGATCATCTGAAAGGTCGAGGTATAGTACTCAGCTCACACCTCCGGCACGCCACGAGAAATGGCGGTCGAACGGAGGAATAGGACCTTGTTGGACATGGTCCGTCTATGATGAGCAAATCGGATTTACCCTTGTCATTTTGGGGATACGCCTAGAAACCGCAGCTTACACTTAATAGGGTACCATCAAAATCTGAGACAAGACACCGCATGAGATGTGGACCGGAAGAGTCCCAGTTTGTATTTTCTAAAGATTTGGGGTTGTGAAGCATTTGTCAAGTTTACTTATGTCGACAAGCTTACACCCAAGTCGGATAAATGCATATTCGTGGATACCCGAGGGAAACCTTGGGATATAGCTTCTACAACCGGAAGAGAACAAAGTGTTTGTTGCTCGAACGGGTTTTCCTTGAGAAAGATTTTCTCACCGGGAGGCCAGTGGGAGGACGGTTCGACTCGAAGAAATTCGAGGATCACTCGGGGACGGCTCGGCTGGTGATGAGATCATATCGGAGTCAGTCAGGGAACCTGTAGTGGAAGCGGCACCAGAACCACGAAGGTCGGAGAGATTACGCAGAGTGCGTGATGTATTGTTGCTAGAAAGCGACGAACCGGCCACGTATGCAGAAGCGATGGTGAGCCCGGATTCCGAGGCATGGCTGGAGGCCATGAGATCCGAAAGTTAAAGTCCATGGATGAGAATCAAGTCTCGACTTGGTTGATCCGCCACCAGGCGAATCGCCATTGGTTGCAAATGGGTCTTTAAGAAGAAAACCGATGTGGATGGAAATGTTCAAATCTACAAAGCTCGCTTGTCGCTAAAGGTTATGGACAAGTTCAAGGAATTGACTACGACGAGACTTACTACCGGTAGCGATGCTGAAATCGGTAAGGATCATACTAGCTATAGCTGCATATTTCGATTACGTAGATATGGCGATGGATGTCAAGACGGCTTTCCTTCACGGAAATTTAACCGAGGACGGTATATGATACAGCCCGAGGGTTTTGTCGATCCGACTAGCACTAGTAAGGTATGCAAGCTCAAGAGATCCATTTATGGGTTGAAGCAAGCATCTCGAGTTGGAACATTCGCTTTTATGAGGTCGCCATTGGTCTCGGTTTCATCAAAAGCTTAAGAGGACTCTTGTTTATACAAGAAGTTAAGTGGGAGATCGATAGTGTCTTTGATCTTGTATGTGGACGACATACTACTGATCGGGAACGATGTTTCATGTTAAACTCGGTCAAGGGATCATTGAATGGCAAGTTTTCGGCGAAGGACCTTGGTGAGGCAGTCTATATTTTAGGCATTAAGATCTATAGAGATAGATCGAGGAGGCTGCTCGGCTTAAGCCGAGCACGACATAGATAAAGTGTTGAAGCGGTTCAACATGAGTGAGGCGAAGAAAGGGTTCTTGCCGCCTCACATGGTATAAGGCTAAGCGAGACTCGAGTCCTTCGACATCCGATGAGCGGCAGATGAGTAGGATTCCGTATGCCTCAAAGAATCGGATCCATCATGTATGCCATGATATGTACAAGGCCTGATGTTGCTTTTGCAATAAGCCTAACAAGTAGATACCAGGCCAACCCAAAGTGAGAGTCACCGGGCAGCGGTAAAGACTATTTTGAAGTACCGAAAAGGACTAAAGAGATGTTCCTAGTTTATGGAGGTGAGGAAGAGCTCGTCGAAGGGGTTACGCCGATGCTAGTTTCCAAACCGACAGAGATGATTGTCGATCACACCGATTCGTACGCCCCGAACGGAGGAGCAAGGCAATCGATGAGTTCCAAGCAGGATACGGTGGCGATTCTACCACGAAGTTTAATACATTGCGGCTTGTGAAGCTGCAAAGGAAGGTGTTTGATCCGCATTTTCTGGATGATCTTGGTATTTTCCCAGCCTCGTGAAACCGTTGGACCTTTATTGTGATAATTCGGTGCCATCGCACAAGCCAAGGAGCCGAGGAATCACCACAAGGTCGACACATAGACCAGAAATATCACCGATACATAAAGATCGAAGAATGGTGATGTAGAGTTATGCAAGATTCACATGGATGCAAATGTTGCAGATCCGCTGACTAAGCCGCCCACAACCCAAGCATGAGGGGCACGTTAGAGCTATGGGCATTCGATGTCTATTTGATTGACTCTAGTGCAAGTGGGAGACTGTTGGAGATATGCCCTAGAGGCAATGATGTATGATGATATTTCCTATGTGTTTATGAATAAAGATAGTCCTTGGACATCATCAATGATGTGTATCGCAAGCACGTGACTTGTTTGTGGGACTATACATTGTATGATGACTGTCCTAAAAGGTCCCTAGTCGAAAGGGCTATGTGGACGCCGCAGCCGACTAGACTAGCATATGACACGGTCGATGGCTCGGTCTCACTAGCCATGGAGCATTGGATGCTAACCGGATAATAAGGACTTGGAAAGGTCTGGTCGGATTCGACATAGTCGGATCCGAAGTCGAGATAAGGTCCCAGTCGGACAGACCCAACTATGAGACGCAGCGATATGTGATCTGTGAGTCTCTAGTACAACATACGCTCTATGTCATAAGACCTGAGTGACGATGTACTCGAGATGGTGATAGACTTGCTTTGGGCCGACCAAACGCTACTCCGTGGATCGGGTAGTTACAAAGGTAGGTTTCGGTTTGTCCAATCCCATGCTGCGAGACATGGTCGAGCAAGATGGGATTTGCCCTCCGATCAGAGAGATATACTGGGCCCCTCGTGTGATCTCGACCAGAACAGATGGCTATGCGACAAGGATTATGAGATAATCCAGATAGTGGTCGGTATCACCGAACGAGAAAGAGGTCGGGCTAGCACAAGGATGACAGTCTCGCCTTTGAGCCCGACAACATGTATCGTGTGGCAAAAGGAATGGAAGTATGATGTACAGGTTCGCTTAACCAGCTTCATTGTCCGCTTGGTGGTCGGCACGCCTTGCTAGAGGCCGCTACCAACCGCACAGGTCGGAGGTGATCCGAATCGTGACCAAGCTGACTTGAACTCTAAGGGGTCGCGCGCTTAAGGGAAGGAACCTATGAGGTCAGTTCAGAGGACACCGGTCGGATGTGATCCGAATCGACTAGGAACGTGACCGAGTAGACTTTGGGCTTTAGGGTCCGTGCGAGGCCCAAGTGTTGAGCTCACGATGGACGTCTATATAAAGTGGAGGTGCGCACACCAATCAGTAGTGAGAATGCTTTGGCCTCGTGGAGGCAGATCGCTTCGCCTCGTGGAGGTTGATCGCCGCCTCGTGGAGCCACCTCCACTTGCCGCCGATCGTGTGATCGGACCTAGCAGTCCGCCGCCGGTGTTCCTCCCGCACGCAGCAGATACCGTTAGAGGCGGTGCACTTGCGCCGCTTCCAATAACTCGTGACGTGGGATCGGACGACAGCCGCCGAGGGAGATCGAACGAGGAGGAGACGATCCACGCGACGCCGCTGCCCCAACTCTTCTTCCGCTGCACGCATCGCTGCCTAGTGGTAACGAATCGTGATCCATCTCCCGTAGCATGTTCCTGGATGTTCTGCGCGTAGGAATTTTTAATTTGCAGTCGACGCACCCTACCGTAGAATCCAACACTTTAAACTTGTTGTATGCAGAAACAGGTTGAATAAAGCATGATTATAAATCACCAGCATTTATTAAACCGGCCTGGCTTTAAGACGATAAATCGCCAGTCTATGATGAGAAATTGTCCGGTGTTTATTAAACCGGCCTGGCTTTGGACTATAAGTCGCCACTATATATTTGGATTGCGCCATTGGAATCATGCGCTTATAAATCATTGGATTATATTATTCAAATAGCCAACATGGCTGGATTTTTATTATGGTTATTAATATTATGATTGAGGTTTTCAAAAGTCGCTTTAGCGCAATGGATATGAATATGATTTATTCTGCAATGGAAGGAATAGTCCCAAGTCGCTACGGGCTCATGACCCGGCACTTGGGGGCTACATTATTCAAAGTTGAGATTATATCAAATATGCAAGTCTCATGTCGCTGCGAGCATGCACCATGACACTTGGGGGCTAGTGCAAAGTCATTTTTATTCGTCTTATTGAAGACCCGATTCATCACATCATAATGAGCCGGCCCTTGGGAGCTACCAATTGCTCCTGTCAACAATTCAAGGTACACAAATTTTCATTTATCATTGAAGGGTCCACTACTCAGTTGGTAAAGCACAAGGCTCTTAACCTTGTGGACATGGATTCAAGCCCCATGATGGGGGTTACATCATATGATGTTATTTTCATTGAAGTATATATCAAGGCCCAACTCAATATTATCTTACTGAGCCGACCCTTGGGGCTACACCGTTGTTGTTCAAAGTTTACATGATTATATTTACAAAGTCCCTGCTCATTATTGCATAATGACCCGGCCCTTGGGGGTTACACCGGTTGAAGTTTTTATGAGTATAAGACAATTACAAGTCCCAAGTTGCTGCAAGCAGGACAACCCGACACTTGGGGGCTACATAATATGGAGTATTCAGTTTTTACTAAGTGACTGGGATGAACAACATGGATTTCTTCTTAAGTGGCAGTATTTATATTGAAGCAAGTCTTAAGCCATCACTTTGTTCTGCTCAAGACTTGGGGGCTACAGGTATTATATTATTATCAAAGAACTATTTTCAAATTCTCTGTTTTGAGCAAACCGGATTGACCCAAGGCCACCAATCATTACGACTCCGTTCCGCAACCCAAGGCCATCAATAATCATGAACCGGCGTTGGCAACAATCATGAACCGGCATTGGCAACAATCATGACCCAGAATTATCAGATTTTATAACCCGACAAAGGTGGTAATCATAAACCCGCAAGTTTTACATCTTCAAGCCGGCTGGATATCAGTTGAATATTTCAGAGACTCATATTTTTGTCAAGTCAGAGCATTGAAGGCCAATTCAAATGGATTCTTTATTTACAAAATATCTTCTGGAAGCAAATCGATTATGAAACTGGTCTATTGACTCGGATCTTTTAGGAGGAAGAAATGACAAGGATTTAAGGATGATCAAGTGCCGGTTTACAAGAATATTTAAACCGGAGCACAACCCGACAAATTTGTTCTTGTGTTTATGTTGCAGATCAGTTTAACATGGATGAATCCAAATTAAACTGGGGGCTAATGTCGGGGATATACCCCGCGGTATAAACCGCCGGATGTATGACCCGGCTAGAGTTTGGCGACTCACCGGTGACCCACTTGGACCTGGCGGTTTAAGATTCATTGGTAATCCGGAAGGCGGGTCAGAGGAGCGACAAGACCCGGTGGCCCAACGGGCGGTTTATGGAAGGCCGGATCACGCTATGGTGGGCCGGTTTATGAGGAAAGCGTAAGGACTATTCTCCTACAAAGGAAGAAAGACTAGGACTCCACTTGTAATAGAGTAATCCTAATCCTACTAGGACTAGTCATGTAACCCGCCCCTTCAACATATATAAGGAGGGGCAGGGCTCCCCAAAGAGGGACAAGCTACAAGCAAGAAGAAACAATCTTAGGGCTAGACACAAAGAGGAGAGCCGGTTTACGGCGACTCTCTCATGATCATAATGAGACCTAGCCTCAAACAGCATATAGGGTTTTTACCGGATGATGTTTCCCGGGGCCCGAAGCTGTCTAAACCCTTGACTTGCGTGTTGATCCGCCCTGCGTCTCTCGTCCCACTCAACCCCTCTCAAGCTACCACATAGATGCGTTGGCCTCGCGACTAAGTCCTGACACTAAGGACATCTGCCGTGACAATTCCACGACAAGTCTTGTTCCAGTAACCCCCATACTTGTTTCGTACTACCACTTCTCCCTACAACAAGTAGGGTACGGTTCAGTAAGTCGTCAACCCCTTTCTAGCACACACCGTACAGAGAGCCCATGGTGGAAGATACCAGTTGTAGCCGGTAGGCAGGCCACCTGGTCCGGGGGCATGGGTGTTTCCGGTTGAGACCGAGAGGGGAGGCCACCCCTTAGAGCGCGCGGTATAAATTTGATCCCATGCTACGCGAGGTTGTAGCCTCCCCACTTAGAGTTTTGCTTGACAGGCGTCGTGGGTGATTCCAGACACCGGTAACTTAAGCTGGTGTGTGCAAGTTAGGTGTGTTTTGAATTAAAAGACCGTAGACGGAATTAGTCCCGATGGACTAAAGGAATCCGTTACTCGTGGGAAAAGAGTACACCCTCTGCAGAGTTTAAACCTATTCGAATAGCCGTGTCCATGGTTAAGGACTACAGTCTGGGATGGATGAAGTGTTGGTCTTAGTGTCGGTCTCCGGAGGAAAAACTGTTAAACCAAACTTGGGGTCCGACTTGTGACTTGTGAGGACCTTGATTATTATTTTGTTATGGACTAACCTGGTATATTATTTGAATTATCGAGTACCCCTGGGATGGTTCTACCTCCTGAATATTCACTGTGATTATTTATAAGCCCTTTATGTGGTGTCGCTGAGACGCCCGACTGTGGCATGCTTGTTATTTATTTACTTTATAAGCCCTTTATGTGGTGTCGCTGAGACGCCCAACTGTGGCATGCTTGTTATTTGTTTTACTTTATAAGCCCTTTATGTGGTGTCGCTCAGACGCCCGACTGAGGCATGCTTGATTATTTACCATCAATTCGAGACGTCGCTTCAGACATCCGAATGGTGCATTTTATTCCTACTCTGTCATTACATATTCATTGTTACATATTAATAACCTGCTTGCATGCATCAAGGATTTTATTTTTATGACGACGCTAGGATCATAGAATATTTTCACAGATGATTCTCGGTTGTTATATTATACCAGTGTTCATAATGTTTGCGAGTACATTCAAAGTACTCACTGGCTTGTCTCTGGCTATAGTCTTGGCCAGATTTCTTGCGTGGAGAGGTGCGTTGCGATGACAGCCCCGGAACCTACGCAATGGTGATAGCAGCCTCGCAAAGATAGGAGTTAACCTGCTCAGCTGTTCCTGTGGGAAAAGGAGTCCCATAGACGCTGATGATCCACAAACCGCTTCCGCCATCAACCACTAGAAGCCATTTGTTGTACTCACAGACCAGAATGGTCTTGTACTGCATATTTTGTATTTTTGCTTGGAATTTCTGTATCAAGTTGGTGCCTCATCAGCCAACAGTAATCCTGGGGCTGGTGAGCACAAGGGCCATTTTCTGGAAATTAATACCCGGAAAACCGGTCGCGACAAACTTGGTATTAGAGACAGGCTGACCATTGGCTAATCCTGTCTTAGCCGGGTCAATGAACCTAGGTAAGCCAAACAACCAGACCTTAACCTAAACCCAGCCAAGCTTCTCGTGCAAGATAGCCACACAGTGACCCCGACACTTTTGGCAGTCAGTGCCCAACCTATCAACCTAGCCTGTCGATCACGCGCCAGTGACCGACGCCTATAATGTCTCATTCACAAGCATGCGAAGGAAGACTTAGTCCCCTTTTTCTATAAAAAGGGCACGCTCGCCTCAACCTAGCACAGCACAGCCTCTACCCCAGACCGAGCCATAATGCCTGGCCTCGTAGTGCACAATGAGACCACAGCAACCAACCTTGGAGGTTTTGTGACCATACTCGCAAACCTCACCCGTCGTGCCTATGCGTTAGAAGAGCCTCCTGAATATGTTGTGTACCAAGGATCCATGAGCGGCGAGAGCCGACAATTCTGGGCCATCAGGCACATCGACGGTAGGGGTCTGCCGCTAACGCCTCTACAGTGTTCACCGAAGGACAACTTCCTTCGAGCCACAAGCCATCCAGCTAGCTGCTTGAGAGGCTATAGTTCAACTCCAGCAGCTTGTCGCCAGAGTTAATCGTCGCCGCTCTACTATTACCCTGCACGTGAAGGGTATGGTAGACCACCCAAGTTGCCAACGGAGATCACGAGACGGATCTCGTTGTTGCACCTAGTGCGCTATGTAGGTGCACTAGAGGAACTGTTCGATCAAATCACCATTGATCTGATCGCAGCTCGTGGAGAGCTGGTTCGTCGAGCCCCGGCAAGAGGAGAAGACGAGCCTGACGCCGACAGCCCAGTCGTGCTGTTCGGACAACCAATCGAGATCTTGAGGTCACCCCCAGCCATCAACCAAGGTGCTTTGATGACCCCAGAAGTGCTTCGTCGCCTTTTGGGAGCACACTCCAATGGGATTGTGGCCAACAATCCCCGCGATAGTCATCATCGCCACCCCGACCCTGCAGTCCCTCAACCACCTCCAGCTAATCCCGACGGTGAGACCCGTGGAGAAGCCTCGACGTCCTCAAGGCAGGCTCGTTTAGATATAAATGAGGTAGACTGAATCACTTGAATAGTATCGAGTCTCATTGTATCCACGCCTTATAATCGTGTGACCTTGTAAATTAACGCAGCCTGTTGTTGTGCCTCTGTTTTAAATTGTCACCTTGCATAATTATGTCAGCACGCAGTTGCATATTTTTACGGGCACAGCTACCAAAACCACCCCGACAACCCCACAGTGATACGTCACTTTAGTGAGATATGTATCTGTGGCTTTGACCCCGACCCTTGGAGCTGAGATGGCAAATTAATTACCTTTCACCTCGGTAAAATGACCCAGCTCCAGTGCTATAAGAAGGCCACCTCGTGACCTTGCCGAGCACCCCTCACCTTGTGCACCATCCTCACAACCATTTCTTGCCATGCCAAGCCCTAGCATTTATCTGAGAACCCCAAATGCAACCCCAGGTAATTTTGTCAAAATATTGTGGGATTTTACCTGCAATACCATGGGTTCTACCTAGCCACCCCAGTACGAGCTGTTCAAATCGAGAATCACCCCATCCACCTCGAAATATTGGGCAGTAGTACACATCCCTACCAGAATCCAAACCAAGACCCAACGGAAGTTTCCTTCGGGGAAATCTATGCCAGCTCCACTAATGGCCATAGAAGCGGCTGCACACGAAGCACTTGCCCGCCTTTGATTCGCGGTACCCTATGCCAGTGAAAGAGGATATTATTACTTTCCGAGCGTGCAGCACCCGGAGAAGTAACATCTTTCCGGTGGACGGATTGAGAGAGACCCAAGACCGCCAACCTGGTCCAAAGACGTCATCGCTCAAGAACGTTTGACCCAGTGAGTAATGGGTTATCTCCAGAGTCTCGCGGATTTAAATCCTCAGATCACCATCGGCAGACCACTGAGGCCCGACCAGGAGAGACACATTCATCGGTTGGTCAGTCCGCTTCCCTCGATAGAAGAGGAGTGCATCCCAGTACCAGAGACGTTTTCTCGGGACCCCGTCCAGTTACCGTTTGAATTATAGACGTCGCTGCTGTGTTTATTATTGCAACGTTTACTTATATGTTGTAGCTTATGCGTGGTACCCCGAGTTTGTGCGGCAAGTAAATTATTTAGTTTCTATTAATATGAGTAGTTCTGTTGCGGTTTGAATCTAATATATTACTATTGCTCTCTCGCGAAAAATCCTGGAGTGAGATTTATTTTCCCTGAATTGCTCCATCATATATCTTCTCACAACATGGATTATTTTTATTCACGCAGCACCACAACTACTCGAACACATACACTGCTTGCAAAAACACGTAACCGTGGGGTATTTGTTTTTCAAAACAGATCTTAACAAATCTCGAGGACGGGATTTTTTCTTAAGGGGGGTAGTGTTGTAACACCCCAAAAAATTTAACCTTGTTTTGTTTATTAAAATTTTGCCAGGAACTTAAAAATTGTTTTCTGGATTTCCTGTTGATTTCAGAACCTTTCTTTTCTTTATTATTATGGGTTTTTACCCCAAGTAAAAACTTCTCAATCATTATTGGACTCTTTTACCCTCTCAAATAAAACAATTGTTTTATCAGTGGGGTTATTTATATAATTATCTTTCCCTGAGCTTTATTTCTCCAAAAGGGTTTTTCATAAGTTTAGGGTCCCTTTGCACTACAACCCTTTTATAAAGTCATTCAAAAATTCCACCAAAATTTGGGGATGCCATGTGATGTTTTTAAATCACTTTTATGCAAAAATATATTTCAATCTTTGGATACTTTGAGTTCTACACCAAGTTTTCAAATCTGGTCAAATCTCACTTTTGCACTACAACCTATTTAAATATTTCTTTAAAACTTCTACAGAAATTTTGGGATGTCAGTAGGAGCCTATTATTCCATTTTATGCAAAAATCCAGGGATGTTCTTTGAAAGATTTGAGTGTATCAACCTCTTTTTCACTTCTGGTCCAACTTGATGATTTGTACTACAACTATATTTTAACTTGCTCCTTTTGCTGTGATTCCTTTTCCTACTTATAACCCACCTTACCAAACCCTTAAGTCCAGGAGATTGGACCCATTGGGAGATTTTTGGTCCATGCATTGATGCCATTTACCTTCTGTCCAGAACTGAAGTTTTGTAATACTTGCACTAGCAAGTTTCTTCTTTTGCCCAAATGACCTTACCACTCTCTTTTGCACTTAAAGAGACACTAGCCTGGAGAATTTGGCCACCACAAGAAATGCCTAGGTGCCTGTGGCATTTTGTCAAACACCTTGAGTGCATGAACAACTTTGACATGACTTTTGTCATTGCACTATGACCTTGCACCTCTGGGAAAACTAACCTGTCCACTAAGCCTCTAGATGACTTTTACCTACGTCTGTTAAACCCCAACCTCACCCGAGACCTCTAGCATGCCCTGGAATTTTGTCGAGCACGTCCCGTGTGTGCTGGGTGCGCCCAGAGCGCGCGTTGTGCACGTGCCGCAACCGAGCCGCCGCGTCGCGCCCCTGGTTTTGCCCACACTGCAGAGTCGCGCCACACACTCGACCTCTCACAAGAACACGCCAAGCAGCCCCTCGCCACGTCTCCGGCAAGCCAGGAGCTAGCCGCCACGGCCGCCCGACAGCCCCTGCTCAGGTCGGCGCCGCCTGAGCCTCTCCCGCTCACCACCTGTCCCTAGAGCAGCTCAGACTCATCCACAAGCGCGTCCTCTAGCTCTCGTCACCGCCACGTCGCCCTGACCGCTGCAGAGCGGCGGTTCACCGGCGACCTTATCCTCGGCCGCGGAACCGCCATGGATGCGCTATAAATAGGACCCCCCGAGCTCGTCCAGGCCTCAAGCAACCTCTCTCACTCCCTCACCGATCCGCCCATAGCAGTAGGAATACTAGAGAGGTCGTCTTCCTCATCTCCGGCAATCACAGCCGCCGCCACTGTCTCGATCGCTCCGGCGCCACTAGGGCCTCCTCCTCTCCACTTTCTTCACCAATAACTCCCTCTCCCTCTCATGAGTCCATCCCCCTACTCAATTTTGATCATGACTCGCTGCAGGAGAAAACCCACTCTGCCCGACGGCCACCGTCCGCTGCGGAGCTCGCCGCCGACAGCTCCGTCCACCCCAGGGTTCGTAACGACCACCGATAGGACCGCCTCGACCCCCTGAGCCCACAGATGGCCTCGGTTTCCCAAACGGTGCCGCCGTTCGCCGGCGAGCATCGCCAGAGTCCCGCCCCGCTCGGGCAGCGGAAGAGGAGGGAGGAGAGAATAGTCAAACCTGACCAGTGGGCCAGGCGGGCCCACTGTCAGTGACCCACCGCACCGGTCCACGTGGGTTAAGTGAAGGCGTAAAGGGAAAAGTACGTATTCGATGTATACCTGTTCGAAGCGTTTTCTTTTTCTGTTTTATTTTTTTAAACAGATTTTGACCACAACTTTGACTGTCCATAACTTTTTAAATATAACTCCAAATGAATTGATTCTTTTTCCTACCTTCCTCAAATTTTGTCTAGTTTATTTTAAGATTTATTTCAAAAAAATTCAGACAACTTTTTGGTACTGTTTTTGAAACTATATATTGATTCAAAAATATTTTTAATAGGCTTTTTGGAGAGAGGAGAAAGCTTTCAAAAGTTTTGGAGTGCACCTTGCCTCCCCCACAACTTGAAGGCAAGCATTCTGACCCTGGCCTAATATTTTTTCATGCATTGTTTGACACGATTATAACACCACCTTATTTCGGAGAACTCGTTATTTTATGTGGTGACGCGATCATTTGCATGAATGCATATTGGAGATTTTCCATGCTGTTGGAAACAGATATACTTGTGATGATATTCACCCTCGAATGCCTTGCATGCATGCCGGAAAGAAACCCGGGAAAGTCTCTGTCTTGGGTAGACCCGAGCTTGTCCCTAGTTCTTCGTCGACACGAGTGTGTCCGGCATGGCATGAGGGGTATGATGAGTGGTGATTCTGTCTGTTGGATGAAATATATTCGTTATGCTAATCATGCAGGGAATACTTAAACCTCCTGAGTCGACCATAGATCGAGTCTTGTTCCAAGAATCCCCATACTTGTTTCAGATTACCACTTGTCCCTACAACAAGTAGGGTACAGTTCAGTAAGTCGTCAACCCCTTTCTAGCACACACCGTACAGAGAGGCCATGGTGGAAGATACCGATTGTAGCCGGTAGGCAGGTCACCTGGTCCGGGGGCATGGGTGTTTCCTGTTGAGACCGAGAGGGGAGGCCACCCCTTAGAGCGCGCGGTATAAATTTGATCCCATGCTACGCGAGGTTGTAGCCTCCCCACTTAGAGTTTTGCTTGACAGGCGTCATGGGTGATTTCAGACACCGGTAAGTTAAGATGGTGCGTGCAAGTTAGGTGTGTTTTCAATTAAAAGACCGTAGACGGAATTAGTCCCGATCGACTAAAGGAATCCGTTACTCGTGGGAAAAGAGTACACCCTCTGCAGAGTTTAAACCTATTCGAATAGCCGTGTCCATGGTTAAGGACTACTGTCTGGGATGGGTCAAGTGCTGGTCTTAGTGTCGGTCTTCGGAGGAAAAACTGTTAAACCAAACTTGGGGTCCGACTTGTGACTTGTGAGGACCTTGATTATTATTTTGTTATGGACTAACCTGGTATATTATTTGAATTATGGAGTACCCCTGGGATGGTTCTACCTCCTGGATATTCACTGTGATTATTTATAAGCCCTTTATGTGGTGTCGCTGAGACGCCCGACTGTGGCATGCTTGTTATTTATTTACTTTATAAGCCCTTTATGTGGTGTCGCCGAGACGCCTCGATCGTGGCATGCTTGTTATTTGTTTTACTTTATAAGCCCTTTATGTGGTGTCGCTCCGACGCCTCGATCGAGGCATGCTTGATTATTTACCATCAATTCGAGACGTCGCTTCAGACATCCGAATGGTGCATTTTATTCCTACTCTGTCATTACATATTCATTATTACATATTAATAACCTGCTTGCATGCATCAAGGATTTTATTTTTATGACCGACGCTAGGATCATAGAATATTTTCAGAGCATGATTCTCGGTTGTTATATTATACCTGTGTTCATAATGTTTGTGAGTACTTTCAATGTACTCACCGGCTTGTCCTCGCTATTGTCTTGGCCAGATTTCTTGCGTGGAGAGGAGCGCTATGATGACAGCCCCGTAACCCACGCAATGGTGATAGCAGCCTCGCAAGATAGGAGTTAACCTGGTCACTGTTCCCGTGGGAAATGGAGTCCCATAGACGCCGATGATCCACAAACCGCCCGCCATCAACCACTAGAAACCATTTGTTGTACTTATAGACCGTAATGGTCTTGTACTGCATATTTTGTATTTTGCTTGGAATTTCAGATCAAGTTGGTGCCTCATCACCTAACAAGAATCCTGGGGCTGGTGAGCACAAGGGCCATTTTCTGGAAATTAATACCCGGAAAACCGGTCGCGACACTACTGTTCATCCAGCCCTCCACCGTCTACTGTTCATCCAGCCCTCCACGGGGTGGTCCTGTTCATCCAGCCCTCCAAGGGGTCCTGTTCATCCAGCCCCAACCGGCTCGATCGATTGGGGGCCTATTCATCAAGAGGCAACACCACGGGGTCCTGTTCATCCACCCCTACCAGGAACTGTTCATCCAACCCCCCATCAACGCTCACTGTTCATCCAGAGGCAACATCGATCAGCTTCAGTTAGCAGCAGCAGCGAAGGAATCGCTCGATCGGGTTCAGTTAACAGCCATCGATCGATCGCTCGGGTTCAGTAACACATAGCCTACGGTGAATTGCCTGGGTTCAGTTAGAGCCTAACGCCTCGCTCGGGTTCCGTTAGAGCCCAATGATTCGCACACACGTGCCTGCGTGTACGAGAGAAACACACATCGCTCGGCCCCGACCACCCACCGTAACCGGGAATACCCTGATATTTTCCTCGCCCTTGCTTCTACCACGGTTTTTTCCGTCATGGACGGCCCAAAGAATGTCATGCAGCTGCGTCTCCGGCCCGCCCAGGACGAAAAGCCCATTTTCTGTCATTATTTTTTTTCATAGAAGTTGGAGCCCACCACATCTATGATGATACCTGTTTTGTCACAATTATCATCATAGAAGTGTCATAAGTATGACAAAAAAAATCGTTCGGCCCAAAATGTCATGGATGTGTCTTTTTTCTGTAGTGCACCATCAAACTACATAATCCATTCTTGGGGCGATTCCTTGCCGGGGATAACTGTCTCTATCACTTCCACATCAGGGGTTGGCGTCCATTCTGCAATAAACTCTGCCAATGCCCTGCTCTGAATGGTTGATGTGCTCTGAATTTTCAAACCAAAGATGGATAACTCCAAAGCCCACTCCACTATTCTACCGGTAGCCTCTGGGTTTCAGAGTATCTTTTGCAACGGAAAATGGGTAACAACCATGATCTCATGGGCTTGGAAGTAGTGGCGAAGTTCCTTGGAGGCCATAATGATACCAAAGATCAACTTCTGCACGTCAGAGTACCTTGATCTAGCCCCCTGTAACAAGGAGCTGACGAAGTACACCGAACGTTGTACCACTTTCTTCCTTGCCGCGTCCTTCGGGTTGCTCTCATTGTCGTGCTCATTGCTGTCCTGATCCTTCTCTGACTCTGTTGTTTCTGCTTGCTTTCTGCCTCATCCAGTTCTCTCTATGCTACCAAGGCCGCACTGACCACTTGGTTGGTTGCCGCCAAGTATAGCAACAACGGCTCCTGGGGTTTTGGAGCAACCAAGGTAGGCACAGAGGACAAGTAGGCCTTCAACTCTTGCAAAGTTGCATCTGCTTCTGGGGTCCACTTTATAGGGCCGACCTTCTTCAAAATGTTGAAGAACAATAGGGCGCGCTCGGTAGACTTGGAGATGAATCTGCTTAGCACGGCAACACATCCTGTCAGGCGCCTCACATCCTTAACTATCTTTGGTGCTTGGATCTCCTCAATGGCTTTGATCTTGTTAGGGTTGGCTTCAATCCCACGATGGGATATAAAGAACCCAAGAAGCTTGCCGGAGGGAACACCAAATACATGTTGGGGAACGTTGCAGAAAATTAAATTTTTTCCCACGGTTTCACCAAGATCTATCTAGGAGTTCATCTAGCAACAAGTCAAGGGAGTGAGTTTGCATCTACATACCACTTTGTAGATCGCGAGCGGAAGCGTTCAAAAGAACGGGGATGAAGTAGTCGTTCTCGCCGTGATCCTATCATCGGAGAACCTAGCGCCGAACGGACGGCACCTCCGCTGCTCAACACACGTGACGGACGGGAGACGCCTCCTTCTTGATCCATCAAGGGGAAGGAGAGGTTGAGGATGATCCAGCAAGCACGACGGCGTGGTGGTGGATGCAGCAGAACTCCGGCAGGCTTCGCCAAGCTGTGCGGGAGGAGGACGAGGTGTAGCAGGGGAGGGAGGCGCCAGGACTTCAGGTGCGGCTGCCCCTCCCTCCCTTTATATAGGCCCCAGGGGGGCGCCGCCCTGGGGATCCCATCTCCAAGGGGGCGGCGGCCAAGGGGGAGGAGTGCCCCCAAGGCAGTGGGCGCCCCACCCTAGGGTTTTAACCCTAGGCGCAGGGTGGGCCAGGGGCGCACCAGCCCACTATGGGCTGGTTCCTCCCCACTTCAGCCCATGGGGCCCTCCGGATGGGTGGCCCCACCGGTGGACCCCGGGACCTTCCGTGGTCCCAGACAATACCGGTGACCCCAAACTTTCCCGATGGCCAAATACCACTTCCTATATATAATTATTTACCTCCGACCATTCCAAACTCCTCGTGACGTCCGGATCTCATTCGGGACTCAACAACATTTGGTATACTGCATACTCATATTCATACAACCCTAGCGCCACCGAACCTTATGTGTAGACCCTACGGGTTCGGAGACACGAGACATGACCGAGACGGCTCTCGGGCAATAACCAACAGCGGATATGGATACCCATGTTGGCTCCTACATGCTCCTCGATGAACCACGATGTCGAGGATTCAAACAATCCCGATACAATTCCCTTTGTCAATCGGTATGTTACTTGCCCGAGATTCGATCGTCGGTATCCCAATACCTCGCTCAATCTCGCTACGCAAGTCACTTTACACGCATCAGTAATGCATGATCCCGTGACCGGACACTTGGTCACTTTGAGCTCATTATGATGATGCACTACCGAAAGGGCCCAAGTGATACCTCTCCGTAACACGGAGTGACAAATCCCAGCCTCGATCCGTGTCAACCCAATGACACTTTCGGAGATACCGTAGTGCACCTTTATAGTCACCCGATTACGTTGTGATGTTTGGTACACCCAAAGCACTCGTCACGGTATCCGGGAGTTACACGATCTCATGGTCTAAGGAATAGATACTTGAGATTGGAAAAGCTCTAGCAAAACGAACTACACGATCTTGTGCTATGCTTAGGATTGTCTTGTCCATCACATCATTCTCCTAATGATGTGATCCCGTTGTCAATGACAACCAATGTCCATAGTCAGAAACCATGATTATCTGTTGACCAACGAGCTAGTCAACTAGAGGCTCACTAGGGACATTTTGTGGTCTATTTATTCACACGTATTACGATTTCCGGATAATACAATTATAGCATGAATAAAAGACAATTATCATGAACAAGGAAATATAATAATAATCCTTTTATTATTGCCTCTAGGGCATATTTCCAACAGTCTCCCACTTGCACTAGAGTCAATAATCTAGTTACATTGTGATGAATCGAACACCCATAGAGTTCTGGTGTTGATCATGTTTTGCCATGAAGAGGTTTAGTCAACGGATCTCGACATTCAGATCCGTATGCACTTTGCAAATTTCTATGTCTCCATCTTGAACATTTTCACGGATGGAATTGAAGCGACGCTTGATGTGCCTGGTCTTCTTGTGAAACCTGGGCTCCTTGGCAAGTGCAATAGCTCCAGTGTTGTCACAGAAGAGTTTGATCGGCCCCGACGCATTGGGTATGACTCCTAGGTCGGTGATGAACTCCTTCACCCAAATTGCCTCATGCGCTGCCTCCGAGGCTGCCATGTACACCGCTTCACATGTAGATCCCGCCACGACGCTCGCTTGCAGCCTGCACCAGCCATCGCTCCACCATTCAACATATACACGATCCGGTTTGTGACTTAGAGTCATCAGATCTGTGTCGAAGCTAGCGCCGACGTAACCCTTTACGACGAGCTCTTCGTCACCTCCATAAACGAGAAACATGTCCTTTGTCCTTTTCGGTACTTCAGATATTCTTGACCGCTGTCCAAAGTGTTCCTTGTCGGATTACTTTGGTACCTTCCTACCAAACTTACGGCAAGGTTTACATCAGGTCCGGTACACAGCATGGCATACATAATAGATCCTATGGCCGAGGCATAGGGATGACGCTCATCTCTTCTTTATATTTTTCCGTGGTCGGGCATTGAGCTGAGCTCAATCTCACACCTTGCAAGACAGGCAAGAACCCTTTCTTGACTGATCCATTTTGAACTTCTTCAAAATCTTATCAAGGTATGTGCTTTGTGAAAGACCTATGAGGCGCCTCGATCTATCTCTATAGATCTTGATGCCTAATATATAAGCAGCTTCTCCAAGGTCCTTCATTGAAAAACTTTTATTCAAGTAGGCCTTAATGTTGTCCAAGAGTTCTATATCATTTCCCATCAAAAGTATGTCATCTACATATAATATGAGAAATGCTACAGAGCTCCCACTCACTTTCTTGTAAACGCAGGCTTCTCCATAAGTCTCAAGATAAACCCAAACGCTTTGATCATCTCATCAAAGCGAATGTTCCAACTCCGAGATGCTTGCACCAGCCCATAAATGGATCGCTGGAGCTTGCATACTTTGTTAGCATCCTTAGGATCGACAAAACCTTCCGCTGCATCATATACAACTCTTCCTTAAGATAACCGTTAAGGAACGCTGTTTTGACGCCCATCTGCCATATCTCATAATCATAGTATGCGCAATTGCTAACATGATTCGGACGGACTTAAGCTTCGCTACGGAGAGAAAGTCTCATCGTAGTCAATCCCTTGAACTTGCCGATAACCCTTAGCGACAAGTCGAGCTTTATAGATGGTGATATTACCATCCGCGTCCGCCTTCTTCTTAAAAATCCATTTGTTTTCTATCGTCACGATCATCGGGCAAGTCACCAAAATCCATACTTTGTTTTCATACATGGATTCTATCTCGGATTTCATGGCTTCTAGCCATTTGTTGGAATCTGGGCCCGCCATCGCTTCTTCATAGTTCAAGGTTCACCGTTGTCTAACAACATGATTTCCGTGACAGGGTTGCCGTACCACTCAGTGCGGAACGTGTCCTTGTGGACCCACGAAGTTTAGTAGCAACTTGATCCAAGTACCTTGATCATCATCATTATTTTCCTCTTGGTTGGTGTAGGCATCACAGAACATTTTCCGAGCTGCACTACTTTCCCGCTCAAGAGGTAGTACTTCATCGAGTTCTACTTTCCTCCCACTTACTTCTTTCGAGAGAAACGCTTTTTCCGTAAAGGATCCGTTCTTGGCAACAAAGATCTTGCCTCGGATCTTAAGTAGAAGGTATACCCAATGGTTTCCTTAGGGTATCCTATGAAGACGATTTTTCCGACTTGGGTTCGAGCTATTCAGGTTGAAGTTTCTTGACATAAGCATCGCATCCCCAAACTTTTAGAAATGACAGCTTAGGTTTCTTCCCAAACCATAATTCATACGGTGTCGCCTCAACGGATTTAGACGGTGCCCTATTTAAAGTGAATGTAGCTGTCTCTAGAGCGATCCCCAAAATGATAGCGGTAAATCGGTAAGAGACATCATGGATCGCACCATATCCAATAGAGTGCGACACGACGCTCGACACACCGTTACGCCGAGGTGTTCCAGCGGCGTGAGTTGTGAAACGATTCCACATTTTCTTAAGTGTGTACCAAATTCGTGACTTAAATATTCTCCTCCACGATCCGATCGAAGAATTTTATCTTTCGGTCACATTGATTCTCTACTTCATTCTGAAATTCCTTGAACTTTTCAAAGGTCTCAGACTTGTGTTTCATCAAGTAGACATACCCATATCTACTCAAGTCATCTCGTGAGAGTGAGAACATAACGATATCCTCCATGAGCCTCAACGCCATTGGACCGCACACATCGATATGTATGATTTCCAACAAGTTGGTTGCTCGCCCATTGTTCCGAGAACGGAGTCTTGGTCATCTTGCCCATGAGGCATGGTTCGCATGTGTCAAATGATTCATAATCTAGAGACTCCAAAAGTCCATCAGATGGAGCTTCTTCAAGCGCTTGACACCAATGTGACCAAGGCGGCGATGCCACAAGTATGTGGGACTATCGTTATCAACTTTACATCTTTTGGTATTCACGCTATGAATATGTGTAACATTACGCCGAGATTCATTAAGAATAAACCATTGACCATCGGAGCATGACCATAAAACATATCTCTCATATAAATAGAACAACCATTATTCTCGGATTTAAATGAGTAGCCATCTCGTATCAAACGAGATCCAGATACAATGTTCATGCTCAAACTTGGCACCAAATAACAATTATTAAGGTTCAAAACTAATCACGAGGTAAATGTAGAGGTAGCGTGTCGACGGCGATCACATCGACTGGAACCATTCCCGACGTGCATCGTCACCTCGCCCTTCGCCAGCCTCCGCTTATTCCGCAGCTCCTGCTGTGAGTTACAAATATGAGCAACGGCACCGTATCAAATACCCAGGAGTTACTACGAGTAATCGGTAAGGTACACATCAATTACATGTATATCAAATATACCTTTGGTGTTGCCGGCCTTCTTATCCGCTAAGTATTTGGGGCAGTTCCGCCAAAGGACCCTTCCCTTGCAATAAAAGCACTCGGACTCAGGCTTGGGTCCATTCTTTGACTTCTTCCGGCAATCGGCTTATCGGGCGGCAACATCTTTGCCGCCCTTCTTGAAGTTCTTCTTACCCTTGCCCTTCTTGAACTTAGTGGTCTTATTGACCATCAACACTTGATGTTCTTTCTTGATTTCAACCTCTGCTGACTTCAGCATTGAGAATACTTCGGAATGGTCTTCACCATCCCCTGCATATTGTAGTTCATCACAAAGATCTTGTAGCTTGGTGGGAGCGATCAAGGATTCTGTCAATGACCGCCTCGTCTGGGAGGTTTATGTCCACTGGGACAAGGCGGTTGTGCAACCTGACATTTTGAGTATGTGCTCACCGACAGACTGTTTTCCTCCATCTTACAACTATAGAACTTGTCGAGACTTCATATCTCTCGACCGGGCATGAGCTTGAAAACTAGTTTCAGCTCCTCGAACATCTCATATGCTCCGTGTTGCTCAAAACGCTTTTGGAGCCCCGGTTCTAAGCTGTAAAGCATGCCGCACTGAACGAGGGAGTAATCATCAAGACGAGACTGCCAAGCATTCATAATGTCTTGGTTCTGCGGGACGGAGTGTCACCTAGTGGTCCTTCTAGGACATATTGTTTCTGGCAGCTATGAGGATGATCTCGTGTTCCGGACCCAGTCCGATATTTGCTGCCATCATCTTTCAGCTTGGTTTTCTAGGAAGCGTTGAAGTTCAAGTTGACATGAGCGTTGGCCATTTGATCTACAAGACATATTTGCAAAGGTTTTATACTAAGTTCATGATAATTAAGTTCATCTAATCAAATTATTTTAATGAACTCCCACTCAGATTAGACATCCCTCTAGTCATCTAAGTGTTACACGATCCGAGTCGACTAGGCCGTGTCCGATCATCACGTGAGACGGACTAGTCATCGTCGGTGAACATTCTCATGTTGATCGTATCTTCCACACAACTCGTGTTTGACCTTTCGGTCTCCGTGTTTCGAGGCCATGTCTGTACATGCTAGGCTCGTCAAGTTAACCCTAAGTGTTTTGCATGTGTAAAACTGTCTTACACCCGCTGTATGTGAACGTAAGGATCTATCACACCCGATCATCACGTGGTGCTTCAAACGATTTAACTTTAGCAACGGTGCACGTTAGGGAGAACACTTCTTGAAAAAAATTGTAAGGGATCATCTTATTTACTACCGTCGTTCTAAGTAAACAAGATGCATAAACATAATAAACATCACATGCAATTATATAATAGTGACATGATATGGCCAATATCATATAGCTCCATTGATCTCCATCTTCGGGCTCCATGATCATCTTGTCACCGCATGACACCATGATCTCCATCATCGTGTCTTCATGAAGTTGTCACGCCAACGACTACTTCTACTTCTATGGCTAACGCGTTTAGCAATAAAGTAAAGTAATTTACATGGCGCTCTTCAATGACACGCAGGTCATACAAAATAAAGACAACTCCTATGGCTCCTGCCGTTGTCATACTCATCGACATGCAAGTCGTGATTCCTATTACAAGAACATGATCTCATACATCACAATATGTCATTCATCATTCATCACAACTTCGGCCATATCACATCACATGACAATTGCTGCAAAAACAAGTTAGACGACTTTAATTGTTGTTGCATCTTTACGTGGCTGCAATTGGGTTCTAGCAAGAACGCTTTCTTACCTACTTAATAACCACAACGTGATTTTGTCAACTTCTATTTACCCTTCATAAGGACCCTTTTCATCGAATCCGCCCAACTAAAGTGGAGAGACAGACACCGCCAGCCACCTTATGCAACTAGTGCATGTTAGTCGGTGGAACCGGTCTCACGAAGCGCACGTGTAAGGTTGGTCCGGCCGCTTCATCCCACAATACCGCTGAAGCAAGATAAGACTAGTAGCGGCAAGCAAGTTGACAAGATCTCGCCCACAACAAAATTGTGTTCTACTCGTGCAATAGAGAACTACGATAGACCTAGCTCATGATGCCACCTGCTGGGGAACGCTGCAGAAAATTAAAATTTTTCCTACGGTTTCCCAAGATCTATCTAGGAATTCATCTAGCAACGAGTCAAGGGAGTGAGTTTGCATCTACATACCACTTTGTAGATCGCGGGAAGCGCTCAAAAGAACGGGATGAAGTAGTCATTCTCGCCGTGATCCTATCACCGGACATCCAGAAGGGGGAAGGAGAGGTTGATGATGATCCAGCAGCACGACAGCGTGGTGGTGGATGCAGCAGAACTCGGCAGGCTTCGCCAAGCTGCTGGGAGGAGGACGAGTGTAGCAGGGGAGGAGGCGCCAGACTCAGGTGCGGCTGCCCCTCCCTCCCTTTATATAGGCCCCCAAGGGGGGGCGCCGGCCCTTGGGGATCCCATCTCCCAAGGGGGGCAGCGGCCAAGGGGGGAGGAGTGCCCCCCAAGGCAAGTGGGCGCCCCCCCACCCTAGGGTTTTAACCCTAGGCGCAGGGGGTGGGCCAAGGGGGGCGCACCAGCCCACTATGGGCTGGTTCCCCTCTCCACTTCAGCCCATGGGGCCCTCCGGGATGGGTGGCCCCACCTGGTGGACCCCCGGGACCCTTCCGGTGGTCCCGGTACAATACCGGGTTGTAACGCCGGACACACCCCGCCGGTGGTCTTTACTCCTGGCGGGATCTAGACTGCCCCACAGATCAATACTAGTCTTTTCTCAAGACTTTGTCCTCACTCGTGCGCACCTGTGAGCAACTTTCGGTCGGTCACCCATCTCGACACTACTCCAAGCTGAGCACGCTTAACTTTGGAGTTCTCGTCCGAATGGGCTCCGGAAAAGAAGGAATTCCTTATTGATATGAGTAGTCTATCATCCCTAATAAGCCAGGCTATCACATACACCCCCACTCAGAGGAACCGACGCCCCTCGTCGGGCCATTGTGAACGCTCCTCTTGGCACAAACGTCTCGTGCTTCCGGTCCGTACATGTGCCATGTCGGGTGCCACGACGGGTCACAAACGTCATGAACAACATGACCACGCACTGTCCGCAACCATCCGTGTAACCATGAGGGTCGGCTCGATACCAACTTGTAACGCCCGGACACACCCGCCGGTGGTCGTTACTCTGGCGGGATCTAGACTGGCCCCACAGATCAATACTAGTCTTTTGCGCACTTTGTCCTCACTCGTGCGCACGCGGAGCAACTTCCTTGGTCGGTCACCCATCCCGACACTACTCCAAGCTGAGCACGCTTAACTTTGGAGTTCTGTCCGAATGGGCTTCCGGAAAAGAAGGAATTCCTTATTGATATGAGTAGTCTATCATCCCTAATAAGCCAGGCTATCACACGGGTGACCCCGAAACTTTCCCGATGGCCGAAATACCACTTCCTATATATAATTCTTTACCTCCGGACCATTCTGAAACTCCTCGTGACGTCCAGGATCTCATCCGGGACTCCGAACAATATTCGGTATACTGCATACTCATATTCATACAACCCTAGCGTCACCGAACCTTAAGTGTGTAGACCCTACGGGTTCGGGAGACACGTAGACATGACCGAGACGGCTCTCGGGCAATAACCAACAGCGGGATCTGGATACCCATGTTGGCTCCCACATGCTCCTCGATGATCTTATCGGATGAACCACGATGTCGAGGATTCAAACAATCCCGTATACAATTCCCTTTGTCAATCGGTATGTTACTTGCCCGAGATTCGATCGTCGGTATCCCAATACCTCGCTCAATCTCATTACCGGCAAGTCACTTTACTGCATCAGATTGCATGATCCCGTGACTGGACACTTGGTCACTTTGAGCTCATTATGATGATGCACTACCGAGTGGGCCCAGTGATACCTCTCCGTAACACGGAGTGACAAATCCTAGTCTCGATTCGTGTCAACCCAACAGACACTTTTGGAGATACCTGTAGTGCACCTTTATAGTCACCCAGTTACGTTGTGATGTTTGGTACACCCAAAGAACTCGTACGGTATCCGGGAGTTACACGATCTCATGGTCTAAGGAATAGATACTTGACATTGGAAAAGCTCTAGCAAAACGGACTACACGATCTTGTGCTATGCTTAGGATTGGGTCTTGTCCATCACATCATTCTCCTAATGATGTGATCCCGTTGTCAATGACATCCAATGTCCATAGTCAGGAAACCGTGACTATCTGTTGACCAACGAGCTAGTCAACTAGAGTCTCACTAGGGACATTTTGTGGTGTATTTATTCACACGTGTATTACGATTTCTGGATAATACAATTATAGCATGAATGAAAGACAATTATCATGAACAAGGAAATATAATAATAATCCTTTTATTATTGCCTCTAGGGCATATTTCCAACAATACACACTTCTCCGGGTTGAGCTTCAGATTGATCTTGCGCAGATTGTGAAATGTTTCCTCCAAATCCTGAATAAGGGTGGCCTTATCCTTGGTCTTGACCACAATATCATCCATATAGGCTTCTATATTTCTGTGTAACTGTGGCTCGAAGACAATCTGGATTACCCTTGCAAAAGTGGACCCGACACTCTATAATCCGAATGGCATGCGGATAAAGCAGTACGTACCACAAGGAGTGGTAAATTACGTTTCTCTTCATCTTCCTTGGACATGAAGATTTGGTGATACCCAGAGTATGCATCCAGAAAGGAGAGCAAATCACAACCTGAAGTGGAATCCACAATCTGGTCTTTGTGCGGCAAGGGAAATGGGTCTTTCGGGCAAGCCTTGTTGAGGTCTGTCAAATCTATGTGAAGCCTCCATTTCCCATTAGCCTTCCGGACTACCACTGGATTTGCCAACCACCTAGGGTGCAGTACTCCTCTGAGCAAACCAGCTGCCTCAAGTTTCTTGATGTCTTCGGCAATGAACTACTGCCTCTCCAAGGCCTGCTTTCGAACTTTCTGCTTGACAGGTCGGGCATGTGGGCAGACAACAAGGTGTTGCTCGATTACCTCCATGGGAACACTGGAGATATCAGATGGTTGCCAGGCAAACACATCGACATTTGCCCGCAGGATGGCAACGAGCGTGCTTTCCTATTTGTCATCAAGGGTGGCGCTGATAGTAAAAGTACCATCAACGCCAGCCAGCCCTGCCGGGACCTTCTTCACTTGGGGTGCGCTGACCTTGGATCTCTTGCTGTTAGAACACTCTGGCACGTCATCAACGGGTGTCGTGCACTCGATGGGGGCACGCTTCCTGGACTCTTTGCCAGAGTCCCTGCAGTCTCTCTTCTTTCCTTTACTTCCCTTGACGGGAGCTACCGCTGCAGTGACCTCTCCCGCGACCGCGTCCTCGTACATCTTTTCCACGCATATGATTGCATCCTTCTCAGGGATAGTGATGACTCCCAGTGGCCTAGGCATCTTTAAGGTGTTGTAGGCATAGTGGGATGCTGCCATAAACTTAGCCAGGGCCGGGGGTCCAAGAATCCCATTGTAAGGCAGGGGGAGATCAACCACATCAAACACAATCCTCCCAGACCGGTAGTTCAGCTCTCCCCCAAACATTACTAGCAGCGTGATCTTTCCCTTAGGACGGTTCCTGCCGGAATTAACTCCTTGAAACGTGTCGGTAACCTCTAGCTCTTCATCTCCTATCTGAAGCTTGTTGATGGCTGCCGGGGAAATCAGATTCTACCCGGCCCCGCCGTCCACCAGCATCTTACTGACCTTGAGGTTGCGGATTGTTGGAGAGACCAACAACGGCAAACATCCTACTGCAGTGGTGCGGCTAGGATGGTCCTCTTCGTTGAAGATGATGGGCATACGGGACCATTTGAGCGGCTTCCGGGCCTCTGGTGCTGGTTCCACGGCATTGACTTCTCACGCCCATCGCTTGATCTGGCGGTGAGAAGTGTGCAGAGATGCACCTCCGTCAATGCACAGGGCGTTCGTGGCCTTCTGAAACTCCTGCTCACTGGTTTCCTCTTCATCCCCTCCATCACTCTCATCATTGCAGGTTTCCTTCTCTCGACCTCTGGCGGTCTTTCCATGGTTCCGAAAGGGTTTGCCGGGGCGGTTTGCTTCACCACCTCGGCCCTTACCGCCCGCAACATTCGGACCTTTTTCCTTATCTCGCTTTTCATACTCTGCTTTCTGTTTCTTGACAAGCTGCTCAACCTGATAACACTCTTGAAGGTTGTGGCCCTTGGTCCGATGAATCTTGCAGTACGACCCATCACCTTTCCCAGCTTCCTTGGCAGAAGCGGCCTCCTGGCAATCAGTGCACATGGCAACTTCCTTGCCGGGAGCCTCAGCTTTGGCCTTCTTGCCAGTACTAGGCGCACCTGATCCTTCAATGGTCATCACTGCCTTATCTCTCCACTTCTTACTGCGCTTCTTGCTCTCCTTCTGACTAGTTGATTCATCCTCATCCTCTGAATCAACATTGATGCAATCTTCCTCTCCGGGCAGCTTTCTTCCCTCCTCCATCCGAGCACACTTATCCAACAGTGTGTAAATCTCCTTCACAGTCTTGGGCAACCGCACATTCATCTTGGAATGGATACGCCGGTTGTGCACATTGTACTAGAAGGCAGCTATTACAGCTGCCGGATGGATATTTGGGATATTTCTACGAACTTTGCTGAATCTCTGTAAATACTTACGGAGGGTTTCTCCTTCCTTCTGCTGGGGAAGCTGCAAATCGTTGGGCCTGTCGGGTTCCTGATGACCGCCAGTGAAGGCTCCAATGAACTCGTGGCATAGGTCATCCCATGATGAAATGGAGTTCTCCAATAGGTGCATTAGCCAAGACCTCACATTGGACTTGAGGGCCAAAGGGAAGTAGTTGGCGAACACCTTCTCATCTCTTCCCCCAGCAGCCTTAACAGCGATGGTGTAGATGCTCAGGAACTCTGCCGGGTTCAGCCTCCCGTTGTACTTCTTAGGTATCTCTGGCTTGAATATGCGAACGGATGGCCAACGGTCTTGCCGCAGCTATCGTGTAAAGGCAGGGCAGCCAACCTCGAAAGGTAGGCACCCGCCAACACCGAGCGTAGGCTCGTCGACGTTGAGGCCGTCGTACCCGTCGGTCCGGCGGAGGTCGTCGCAGCGTTGCTCGACGACACGCGTGTCTCCTCTCCACCTATCCTCTGGGGCTCGACGTTGGCCTGGACGTGCTCGAAGGTCATAACAAGCCATCGAGATGTTGTTGGGGTCTTGATTCGGTTGTGCTCGCGCTGGCTGCTGCGGCGGGGGCTGCACCATGCGGATGGCCCCTTCCGTACGGTCAGCAACACGAGTTGTTGCTGTCGCTTGGGGAGGCCACGATGGGTCAGCTCGCCATGAGCCCCCAGCTTGGGCGAAGCTGAGCTGGCTTCGGATGGTGGCACGCCATTCTTCCATCTGCTCGGCCGCAGGCGGAAACCTCAACAGCTGTTGAGCCCGTGCCATGGCCTCTGTAGCCGTACTTGGCAGGGATCATGATGAAGTCGATCGTACCGTCGCTCAGCTCCTGACGGTGCCAGCGGCGGTAATACTGCGCACCCACTACTGCTGCGAGGCGACCACCTGGACATGGTGCGGTGAAGGCGCTTGAGGGCCAGTGGCTCCATTGGGCCCAGCAGCTTGGTCGGCCCGTCCCGGGGGCGGTGCGAGCGCTGCGACCGCACCCATGGTGAGGGCGACCGGAGGGCGGCGGTTCACCCCGGTTCGAGCGCCATTTTTGTGGTTGCGGCCGTCGGTGGGGGAGAGTGGCACTGATGGAGTGGCCCACTCACCCTTACCTTGGGGAGTGTGGCCGTCAGGGTGTTGTCGATGTTGTTCTCCTCCAGTGCCTCCTGCTCCAGCTTCGGCTGCATGTGGCACCCCAGCTCAGAGAAACCGGAACGCTCCGTATTCCAGCCCAGAGATCAAGGAGAATTCTTCTGGAATACAGCACTGCTTAGCATAGAACAAATTAGCTCTTTATTACAATCTATATTGGGTACAAGGGGTTCCGATATAATGAGGAATTACGTCGGCACGGCAACACTACCCTGCCACTGTTGCTCTATGCGAGCAGCAGAACTAAGGATGGCAATTTTATCCATGGACATGGATACCCATGGATATCCGACCTGAATGGATAGTGTTTGGATATGATTTTGTGCCCATGGGTGGTGCCCAAACCCGACCCGGATTTTCGTGGGTAGGGCATGGATATAATGTTGTACCCATGGATATACCCATACCTGACCCGATTGTATGCATTAATGGGAAAAAATCTGCTATCCCTACCGCACAGTCACACGTCCTACTGCAATTTTACACTTGGTTATGTAAAACATGCAAAAAATACACAATCCCCACCGGAACTTCTATTAGGATACATTCAATCCCCACTAACATAATCCAACGCCACTTCCATTATTTGTATCTCCTCGTTAAATGACTCGTTATTCTGATATTTTAGAAAAATACTAAATGATATTAGGTTGTTAGTGGATGTTGATTTACCATAAGTTTATGTTTACAATAAGTGAAGCCTATCTTTCCATGATGTGAAGAATGGTAGCTCTTATGTTAACATTGTCTTATGTCTTATTTATATGTTTTGAGAGGACCCAATGGATATCCAGTGGTTATGGATATCCAACGGGTTTGGGCATGGACACAATTTTCACCCATGGTTTTTTCATGGGCGGGCAAAAATTATCTTCATGGATATGGATATGGATTTAGTATTGCTCAACCCAGTCCAAACCCGGCCCATTGCCATACTTAAGTAGAACAACTCGACGCAGCGGAATAACTTCTAGCAGCGGAACAACGACGATGGTAGTGAACTCCACTCCACAGGGACCCTGGCTAGAACACTTATCCTAGCTCGCCAACAAGGAATCCACGGCAAACAAGCAATCAAATCCGGCATGACCTGCAAACTGGCATGACATGCGAGGTCAGTACATTGAATGTACTTGCAAGCTCACAATAACCAGAAGCATTCAAGGCAGACAATAGCATGGCAATTACATTTAAGCATGAATTAACATGATATCATCAGAACAACATGGCATTAACAACATGAACATTGTACAGCTAGACCAATATGATCATGGCATGGACATATGAATCTGATGATACTAGCATGCAACATGATGACAGTATCATGCACCAACTTACTCTATTCGGGTTACCTTGTAACCATCACATGCATCACTTACCACCGCGGACATCACACGATCGTCTCAGGATCCAATCAAGTTTGGTATAAACAATACTGCATTAATCATTACATGACCACAAGGAGCTTGATCTTTACACTTGACTCTCGCATAATACCACAAATATCCAACAACTCGGTATCCTCGATACCACGGTGATCATCTCACGATCACACCCAAATACCACGTGATCATCTCACGATCACAACCAATCTCTTTCTCATCATCGAACCAGGGTTGTTATTAATTTAGTTATTATTAATACTATTAACCCATAGTGTGACCAACTACGAACTGGGCCCTTATCCGCGGGCACGGCTATCGATGGATTTAACACCCACACTCTGGAGAGGTAGCGCACTTTACCCACACCACAGAACCCATGGCCTCGCACTGCCATCCGGGTGGACCAACACCGTTCAGACACAACCGACCTATTGCCATGACACTCTCCCGGCCACTCCGACCAACTCCCCACTGGGCTTAGTCCTGGGTGACCCAGCCTACCAAAGGCAAAACTACCACCGTCATGGCAAATAAATAGTCCCAAACAGGGACACGGTACCATAACAACAACTGGTTCACAAGGCTTATGCCGTCCTACCTGATTAGGGTAGCGCCTAAGCATAACCTTCCCTTATTGGAGGCACCGACAAGAGGCATGACAATAGACCCAGTTAGGACCGTCCCATACCGGCAAATGTGATTGCACTTGTCAGCTCGATATGGTGGCACCATGAATCAGCCAACAGTTGTTCAAGTTCAATTTAATCCGGTTAAACCTGAATGCAAATATGTTGAGCCATGATAAAATAACATGATGCAATTACAATGCATGAGCATGATATCAACATAAGCATGGTTGTGCAACTTTTCTTCTTAACATATCAATGGCAACAAATCATATATCTGACTAAGCATGGCATACTGACTAATATGAACATCACAAGTATACACTTCTCAGAAACATAGCATGACTACTAGCATCAACAATAAATATCATGCAAGAACATATCAACAATGCTATCATGCAAGCATTTAACCAACTGGTTCAAAACATGCATAACAACGGCACTCGGAACAGACGATATTCATGCACCGAAGACCATCAACAACATCAACATGTACTACTAGCAAGCATAAGCATATGAAAGGAATACTAGCAGGAATACATGATAACAGAGTGTAAGACAACATAGCACGAAAGTGAACATGAAACTCCAAACATCACTGGAACAATGGTAACCATATTTTAAACGAGCAAACATTGATTAAATATTCAAGTTAAAAACAATGGCTACTGCATGACTATCATGCAAGTGGGTATCGTGGCTTGCCTGGGATGAAGAAAACACCGGGGAGAACTACAGAAGGATTGCAGACAGATTTGCCGGAAACAGTCCTCTACCGGAGGGGGCTGTTTAGTACAAGGGCAAATGGTAATTTTCAAAATTTCAAACCACAGTGAACATGATGCCAACAGAACTGGCTTGACGAAATGAAGAAGTGGGCTTTGGATTCACCTTAATCGGAGTTACGATTAAAAAGTTATAGCCCGACGAAGTTTAGGGACCAATCTGTAAAAATAACTCTAAAACAGGCCCCTGGAGGATAAAATAGAAAACATATTTTAGAGAAATACGCTTACAGAAATGAGGAGACGTATTTTAGTCCGAGATAGAACGAAATGCGCTTTCCATCTAGGAAGAGGTATTCTGAAGAATACGCCTCCACTTATCCAGCGTGGCAAGGGGGGTCCGGGCGGCTTATAGGCTTACAGGCGGGTCCCACCGTACCTTCTCTCTCTCTCTCTCTTCCTGCTTCCTTCTTCCTCCTCGCGAAGAACATAGGGCGGGGCGAGGCAGCACGGCACCGACGCTGGCCCCGGTGGCTCCGTCCAGCTCCAGCCGAGGGGAGGGCAACGACGACCTCGGATAGAGGCGCCACACCCACCTAGTGCAGCACCCGCGCCGGGGAGAGTCGAGGGCGACAAGGCTTGAGGCAGCCGAAGGCAGAGGTGGCGTCCAGACTTGGGAAACACAGACACCGTGGCTTCGGTGGGGAAAAGAGGGGTGGGGGAGGTTCGCCGGGGTGGAACGGTTCTTCTGGTGGTGCTAGAGTGGAGAGAGGAGGCACGGCTCAAGCGAATTTAGGCCGAGTCCAGCGGTGGGCACGACGGCCATGAGGGACGAGGAATGGCTCTCCGACTTGGGGAAGAAGTGGGGCGGGTTCCTGGGAGAGTGAGGAAGAGCTTGGTGAGTTCGAGGCACCTCGGGGTGGGCTTATATAGCCGGGGCGAAGGGCACGGGCTCGGGTGCCGCCGGGCACATCCTGTCGAGGCGCTGCCGGCCGCAGCAGTCACTGGGAGGCACAGGGAATGAGATGTGCGAGAGAGCAGACGAGCCACAGAGGTCACGGAGTCGAGGGGAGCACAGGAAGAGGCCGAGGCGAGCTCGGAGCCAAAAGGAGCACTGTGCTCCCATGGACGTTCGGCGGCGAGCGTCGATGAGCGTTGGTGAGGAAATGGATGGAGGGGGAGTGAGGTCAGGGCGACGCGGTCGATCGCGGGGAGGCCACTAGACAAGGTTACGAGTCGAGACGAGGAGAGCATGGATGAGCACAGCGACGAGGTCGCGCCAGAGCGCGTTTAATGCACGCCAGGGCCATGGTCACCGAGTGAGCTGGCGAGGAGAAGATGCCAAGGGTTGGCAAATGTTGTCTAGTGGGGAGTCCATCCAGGGGAGGTTGCAATCTAAGGTGGTAGCTCTCCTAAAGATGCTCTGGTTAAATGAGATTTAACCTCTGAAGTTTGTTGTTGCAAACTTGATCAAGTTAGTGTGATCGACAGAGATATGCTACGGGTCCAATGTGATGTCTGGGAGGTTTAGGGTAGGAAGGATTATAGTCCTGGGGAGTTTGAGGAGAAATGGATCAAGGTTTAATATAGTTGCTTTGCAACTGACCAAAATGGTCTAGAAACTTGAGCATGATGATGCACTCACATGGAGAGGCAAGTTGAGCTAAAATTGGGCATGGACCAATGATTTGAAGATATGAAGATGCTCAAAAAGTTTCAAGCCATTTGGATGAAACCAAACTAGAAGTTGCTTCATATAGCTTTGCTCTGGTCAGAAAATTGGAAAAATTGCAGAGGGCAAATGATGTAATGGATTGAGCCAGATTTTGGTGGAGATAGGTTATATAGGTACGAGAAAGCCCTGGAAAATTTTCAGCAATAATGGAGCAATATAAAATGTACTTACTTCACTAACTGAAAATTTGGGCAGAAACAAAGAATTGATCCTCAGCTCACAAGGATGCATTGCACGAGCTCAAATCTTGATGAGGGTGATGATTTTGTGATATGAAGGGCCATGCAAAATTTCAACTCAATAGGATTTACCTAGCTAGTACTACCCTCATAACAAATTCCCTCAAACAAGAACTTTGAAAAATTGCTCAGGAATATTCACTAGGCAAATTAAGTTGAATTTTGGCATGAGGCAATTATTTGGACATGAAAAGGTGTCCAAGAAGTATGGGGTCAATTGGGCAAAGATAAATGGCACTTGCTTCACAAACTGGCACTTAGGACAGAATATGAAAGGAATTAATTGAGCATGATGGGAAACATGGCCAATGAAATATTTGGCCATATTTGAGGAAGATATGACCGAAACAATTTATGAGAATTATTTGGGAATTCTGGGAGTGATAGAAATATAGGTTGCTTCACAACCTAGGGCAAATTGGGTTATTCCTTTAATATAAAAAGGAATATTCCCAAGGAAAAGATTGTTGGGTTGGGTCCAAGATGGAAATGGCTTGCTCTTGGCACTACAAAAAAAGACACATCCATGATATTTTGGGCCGAACGAAAAAAAATTCTGTCATACATATGACACTTCTATGACGATAATTGTGACAAAACCCGGTATCATCATAGATGTGGTGGGCTCCTACTTCTATGACAAAAAATCATGACAGAAAATGGGCTTTTCGTCCTGGGCGGGCCGGAGACGCAGCTGCATGACATTCTTTGGGCTGTCCATGACGGGAAAAACCGTGGTAGAAGCAAGGGGTAGGAAAATTTCAGGGAGTTGCCGGTTACGGTGGGAGGTCGGGGGCCGAGCGATGCCTGCTTTCTCGTGCGTCTGGCGTGTGTGCGGCGTTGGTTTCTCGCGAACCCGGCGAGTCGTTGGGCTCTAATCGAACCCGAAAGCGACAGACCGCAGCTACGCATTCGAACCCGAGCGATCGATCGATGGCTGTTAATCGAACCCGATGGAGCGATTCTTCGCTGCTGCCGCTAAGCTGAAGCCGATCGATTGGATGAACGATGAGCGTTGGGGGGCTTGGATGAGCGATGGCGGTGGCGTTGCCTCTGGATGAACAGGACCCGTGGTGTGGAGGGCTGGATGAGCAGAGAGGTGGAGGGTGGCCGTGGAGGGTGGTTGAACAGGAACCCATGGTGTGGAGGGCTGGATGAGCAGTGAGGCGGTGGAGGGGTGCCCGTGGAGGGTGATTTTTTGCTAGTTGGACTGGTGGTTGAGCAGAGCGGTGGAGTAGCGCACGGTGGAGGCTGGATGAGCAGGAGCCCGTGGAGGCTGGAGGAGGTTGACGGTAGCCCGTGGAGGTGGAGGGGTCGACGGTGGAGATGAACAGTATCCCGTGGAGTCCGTTTTGCGATGCACGCCCCTCCCGATGAACAGGACCCCATTTCACCGTAGGAGGTCCGTTTCCTCCGTTTTTGGGACGCCACACCCTCCCGATCAAGGGACCCCGTTTCGACCGTAGGAGGTCCGTTTCCTCCGTTTTGCGGTACGCCACACCCCTCGCGATCAACAGGACCCCCATTTCGACCGTAGGAGGTCCGTTTCCTCCATTTTGCGGTACGCCACACCCCTCCCGATCAACAGGACCCCGTTCCGAATGTAGGAGGTCCGTTTCCTCCGTTCTGCGGTACGCCAGGCCTCGTTTCCATTGCTTGTTCCGTCCAAGCCCTCCCGATGAACACGACCACGCATTCCGTTCCGACCCAGCCGGTTGGCTCCCATGCGTTTCGTTGCCTCCCGATGAACACGACGCATTCTGTTGCCTCCCCATGAACACGACGCATTCCGTTGCCTCCCCATGAACACGACAACGACATTGTTTCTCCGTTCCGATCCAACCATGTACACGAGCCCTCGCCGTACGTATGCACGAGTAGGCGTTCGAGACCCCGCCCGTATGTACACATACGTGGCCGTATTTTCTTTCTTGCACCCTGGCCGTTGTACGTACGTGTACATGCTACGTGCGTGCCTCTACTACGACACGTGCGTGCCTCTACATCCACTAGTATATATATGCATTACCGTTCGCGACTGAGAATGACAACGCTACCACGCTTTGACAAGGTGGGTCCCGGTATCGAGCACTTCCTTACTGCGAAGATGTAGCTGGTGGGTCCCAGCAGTGGGGCGAATCGTTTTTGCCGGGACGCACTTCCTTGCGTGCGAAGATGTAGCTGGTGGGTCCCAGCAGTTAGAAGCGAATCGTTTTTTGCCGGGACGCACTTCCTTGCGTGTGAAGGTGTAGCTGGTGGGTCCCAGCGATCCGGGGAAACGTTTTTTCGCGAAATATGGTGGCCCGTCCGGTGGGTCCCCGTTGTCGAGTGGAGGAATAATTATTTTCAGCGTAATAAGGAGGCACTTCCTTGCGGCTGCCGTGGACCGGTGTCGGCCTCTCCATGTACAATACTCTTCCGATGGAAGTCGGTCGTTGACCACATTGACCATGCAGCGTCGAGAGCACCACGGCGGTGGACGACGGCGAGGCCTAGGAAGGGACGACGCGAGCCGGGCCACGGGAGGCAGGAGCAGCGGTAGCCTGCCGGCCACGGAGGCGGGCGGCGGCACGACCGGGCTGCTTTGGCGGCTGGAACAAGAAGACCAGAGGTTGAAGAAGCACTATGGCCGTTGGATGGACATCATACGGTCACTGGAGTTTTGACTAAGTTGACAAATCCCTCCGTCCCTGTCAACTTAGTAGGCCCACAAGTCAGCCCAACAATATGGTGGGTCCCAACTAGCAGGGGGTATTCATTTTTTTGGGCGTAACAAGGAGGCACTTCCTTGCGTGCGAAGATATAGCTGGTGAGTCCGACCAGTCAGTGGGGGGAACATTTTTTTCGCGAAATACAGAGGCCTTTCCTGTGGGTCCTTGCTGTCAGGTGGAGGAATCATTATTTTGCACGTAATAAGGAGGCATTTCCTTGCGTGCGCCGTGTACCCAGCTGTCGGCCTCTCCACGTCTGATCCACTTCCTATGGATGTCGTTCATTGACCACGTTGACCAGGCGTGCCGAAAGCACCAGGCGGTGGGCGATGGCGAGGCCTAGGAAGGAATGACACGGAGCCGAGGAATACTCGGCGCTTGTTTCCCCGCGGAGGAATACGAGGTTTCTTATCGTCTGCCGTCGCCAGAGAACAACAGCATGTGTGGGTGAGTAGAGGGATGGCTAGGCCAGCGATGGGAGTACGGTGGTGTCGGCGTTCTGGGAACGGGGGTACCCAGACTTGCCTGCCTGCGGCCTGCGGCATGGCTGAAGGGGTGGCCCAGCATGGCCCATCTTCATCAGCATAAGCTCAAGACCCTCACGAGGGGCCAAGCCTCGTAGGGCGGACGACAGGGAGCTTCCTCAGGCACAACCTCGTCAGGCTGGCTAGCGAGGAGGCGGAGAGATCAAGGCGGGGTACCTCACGAGGTGCCCATGACGCAAGCCATGACGACCTAAAGGCGCCAGTGAGGGCGCCAGCCAGCGATGTCCTCCTTTCCTCTTTGGTTCAAAGGGAGCAAACGCAGCGAGAGCATCGAGCAAAGGCATCCGTTTCGTGCAACAAGACCAAGACCGTCATAGCGGCAGGAAGGAAGTCATCGTGGAGCCCAAGCCGGCGTCACCACCAGAGCCTTTGACAGGCGAGGACCAACTTTAGTCAGGATAAGTGTACTAGATGTTCCCCTTCAAAATGGCCAATTGTTGGCGCCCTTCCCGCTCGATATTTGGGAAGAGGCCCAGGGCCCTTGCCTATAAATAGGACTATCCACCCACAGGGTAGGGGGATCCAGAATCCAGAACAGGGCTAGAGGCATCTTGAATCAGCAGAGAGAGAGCGACTGAACTCCCCCCAACAGTTCATCGCACCAACCAAGAATAGAACCTCGCGAGGCTGTTCTTCCTTGTATTGTTCATCATCAGCCCAAGAGGCAATCCACCACACCACACACTGGAGTAGGGTGTTACACCACAATGGTAGCCCGAACCAGTATAAACCCTGTGTCTCTTGTGTTGTTCCTTTCATTGTTTTAGGTCCTAGCGTGGTGGTAAGGTGCAGGTAGGTAGAGGGCGAGATCTCCGCGCGCACCCCAGTGTTCGAACCTAGAGGGTCTGCCGGAACCCGAAATCCGACATTTGGCGCGCCACGTAGGGGTGCGCCGGAATTCGTCTCCCGCCGCCCTGTTCTTCGCCGACCATCACATCCATGTCAAATGCTCGTCGGGCCCGCACCGAGCGCCGAGCCGCTCTCGCTTCCCTCATCGCCCAGACGGCCCCCGTCGGCGGCCGCCCCCGCCATTCCCCGTCGCCTGCCGTCAACGCCGCCACCGGCCCAGCGGGGAACGAGCAGCAAACATCATCCCAGCATCCGTCTGTGAGGCAAGACGGCCGCACTGCTACTCCTTCACTCGCCCCAGCTGGTTCTTCGTCTCGCGCGCTCCGCGCGCCCATTGAGGCTCGAGCTGCGCTCACCGCGGCAAACGAGCTCCTGCGCTACCACCCTGTCGACGACGTCTACGAAGAGTGGCTCGACTGCGTCGCCGAGCTTGTCCGCGCGCGAAGGCTCCCCAGCGCCGTCCTTCTCGCTGCACGCGCCCGCCTGTGGCGATGAAGCTCAGGCGCCTCAGCCGCCTCCCCCTCAAGAAGGCGCCCTGGCCCCAAGCCGTGTGGCCCCTGGGCGGAACCCACTCCGTCCGGCGCTAGCGCAGCAAGAGCAGAGCTGCCAAGAGGTCCCTCGCCCCCAAGAAGCTGCCCAAGTGCTCCCTGCTCCGGCTCGTCACGACCACGCTCCTGCTCCAACACGCCAAGACCCCGCGCTGCTCCTAGCTGCAGCGCATGGGGACCCACAAGATCAGGCTCTTCGTCACCAGAGGCCTCCCGTGGCCACAGCAGGCTACCGCGCCTTCACCACCGAGCTGCGCAGCGTCACGTGGCCCAGCAAGTTCAAGCTAGACCTGCCTCCTCGCTATGATGGCACGGCAGACCTTGCGGAGTTCCTCCAGCTCTACGAGCTGGGCATCGAAGCTGCCAACGGGGATGAGAAGGTCATGGCAAACTGGTTTCCCATGGCACTCAAGGGCCGGAGCCACTTTTGGCTCTGAACACTGGCTCTGGCACGATCTCCTCTTGGGGCCGAGATGCGCACCCGCTTCATCGCCAACTTCCAAGGTACTCATGACCGGCCTCCTGCCGTGGCGACATGCGCCGCATCAAGCAAGTAGCCGGGGAGACCTGCAGAAGTACATCAGCGCTTCAAAACGCATGCGCCTCAAGATTCCCAAGATGACCGAGGAGGCCATCATCTCAGCCTTCTCCGACGGTGTGTGTGGCGTCAAGATGAAGGAGGAGCTGGCGATGCATGAAGATCTGTGCACTTCCTTGGAGCTGTTCAACTTGGCGACCAAGTGCGCCGAGGGCTGAGGAAGGCGCCTTTCCTCCTCGAGCTACCAGCATGAGACCGTAAGAGAAGACATCAAGGCCAGGGCGTGAAGCGCAAGGGGGCTCTTGTGCTCATGCGAGAACCGGACACCAAGTGAGGCAGAGATCAGCCCGAGTCTTCCAAGGGCAGCCGGTACTGTGTGTACCACGACCTCCACACCCACAACACCAACGAATGTCAAGAGCTCCAAGCCGTGCGAGAAGGGAGGATCGGTCAACGCCCCGATCGCAACGATCGAGGCTATGGCCGAGGAGGAGGAAGAAACGCAGGATGCTGGGAAGACCGCGGCCCTCGCCAAGGGTGGCGCGACCGACCTCGCGAGGATCGCTGGCAAGGTCAGCCTCGCGAGGGAGGCTGGAGGGATCAGCCCCGCGAGGATCGCCCGCAAGGAAATGCAGGCCTCCCTCCTCTGCCGCCGCAGCCAAGGAGAAACGATGACCATCATCAGGACGAGGGGGCTGGGGGCTTCCAGGAGCCGCGCGCGATCGCTTGCATCCTGGGTGGAGCTCAAGCCCCAGCCTCTCAACGAATCTTCAAGCAGTTCGCCCGCGAAGTGAATGCAGTCCTCCCCAAGCTCGAAGCCACGCGCCCTCTCAGGTGGTCAGCGTGCGCCATCACGTTCAGATCAGCGGATCAGCTCAAGTGCGTGGCCACAGCCGGAGTCCTCCCGATTCTTTGTTCCCCAATCATCAGCAACGTGCAAGTCACCAGGACCCTCATCGACGGCGGAGCAGGCCTCAACGTCCTATCCGTAGAGACATTCAACAATCTCCAAGTGCCTTACAATCAGCTTCAGCCAACCAAGCCTTTCTCCGGAGTCACCGATGGCTCCACGGTTCCGATTGGGCAGGTCTGCCTCCCTGTCACCTTCGGGGCGCACGACAACTACCACACCGAGCTCATCGACTTCGATGTCGCCCACATTCGCCTGCCATACAACGCCATCCTCGGGTGGCCGTGACTCATCACGGCTACAACGTCCTAAAGATGCCAGGAAGCGGCGGAGTCATCACGGTGCCTTGTGAAGAGAGAGATGCAGTGTGCTCCCTGGAGCGAGCCTTTCAAGCCGCATCACTTGAAGACCCAGATCGCACGAGCGTGAGGCTCCCTCAGACCGCTCCCAAGAAGAAGAAGACATCGCCAGGCCCGACCCCTCAGGAGGCAGGCCCCTCAAGGTCCGCGCCTATTCAGGGGGCACCTCCTTCTGTCGCATATGTAACGCCCTCGATGCGGCTATATCTCCCACTTGACGAAGCACGACTTAGAGGCATAACCGTATTGAAAGCAATGTCGCAAGTGAGGTAATCTTCACACAACCCATGAAATACATAAGGGAAAGAGATACATAGTTGGCTTACAGTCGCCACTTCACACAGTACATAAATAAACATCCATCATTCAGATTACACTCAAGGTCCGACTACGGAACCATAATAAAAGAAGATACCCCAAATGCTACACAGATCCCGATCGTCCCAAGCTGGGCTCCACTACTGATCATCGAGGAAAAGACACATAATGCGACCACGTTCCTCGTCGAACTCCCACTTGAGATCGGTTCGTCACCCTGACCGCATCGTCGGCACACTGCAACTGTTTTGGTAGAATCTGTGAGTCACGGGGACTTAGCAATCTCACACCATGAGACCAAGACTATTTAAGCTGATAGGAAGGACAGAGTTGTAAGGTGGAGCTGCAGCAAGCGACTAGCATATATGGTGGCTACATACGCAAAAGAGAAGCGAGGAGAGAAGCAAAGCACGGTCGTGAAGCTAGTAGCGATCAAGAAGTGATCTGAACTACTTACGTCCGACATAACTCCAACACCGTGTTCACTTCCCGGACTCCGCGAGAAGAGACCATCACGGTTACACACTTGATTGTTGTGTATTTTAATTGAGGTCAACCGGGTTTTCTACAACGGACATTAACAAATTCCCATCTGCCTCATAACATGAGGCACGGCTTTGAAAGATAATACCTGCGGGGTGTCCCAACAAGCCCATTATAAGCTCTCACGGTCAACGAAGGATATTCCTTCTACCAGGAAGACCCGATCAATCTCGGAATCCCGGACTACAATACATTTCGACAGCAATAAAACAAGACCAGCAAGACCACCCGACTGTGCCGACAAATCCCGATAGGAGCTGCACATATCTCGTTCTCAGGGCACACCGGATAAGCTAAGCGTACAGGTACCGACGTAATCCAAGTTGCCAAGGAATGGTCCCGCCCGGTGCTCTAGTTTGTGGATATATTGTGATATCCCCCAACAAGTAAATATGTTCCAACAAGGAACAACATCTCCATGTTCCAACAAGGAACAAACTTCATCTTCATCTGCAACTAGCAACGCTATAAGAGGGGCTGAGCAAAGCGGTAACATAGCCAATCAACGGTTTGCTAGGAAAGGATGGTTAGGGGCTGACATGGCAATCTGGGTGGCATGATAAGCAAGTGATAGGCATCGTAGCATAGGCATAGCAAAAGAGCGAGCAACTAGCATAGCAAAGATAGAAGTGATTTCGAGGGTATGGTCATCTTGCCTGCAATGTTCTCAGAGTTGTCGAAAGCTTGATCCTCGTAAGCGTTCTCAACAGGTTCCTCGTTCACGTACTCGTCTCCCGGCTCTACCCAAAGCAAGAACACAAACAAAGGAACCACAATAAATCACGGTGCAATGCACAAGCAACATGATGCAAAACATGACATGATATGCGAGATGTGATATGCAATGCGTATGCGCGCTCCGGAAGGAAAATGATGAACCAGGCATCAACTTGGCAAACCAAGTATGCCGCTGGAAAGATGAGATGATTTAGGTTGAAATCGATATAAAGATCACCAGAATCGGATGCACGGTTTGCAAATGACAAGCAAAACAAGAATGGCACAAATCTGCCATTAGCAGCATGATGCCACATAGCAAGCAACAAGAAATTAAGCTACTGCACCCAAACGTAACAGAAAAGCATATGGCAGTGATCTAATCAAGATGCTTGACAAAAGATGAACACTGAGCTACGGCTAATTCACAACATAACAGGTCCTAACAAGCATGGCAAAAATGCAAAACATATCAGCTTCACAGACTTAGTGAAATTACTGAACATGGCAAAATTAGCATCAGGAAGCAATGTTCAGAGCAAGAAAACAACATGCTACAGGAACTTATAATAGCAAACCAAGGCATGGCATGAATCTACTCAAAGCATAGAACAAAAGTACCTTACTGACCATAAGCCAAAAAGGATCAGAAAATATAGTAACACCCATGTCAATATAGCAAGTTTCGTTAACAGATTCAGCACACATGGCATGTCAAAAACAGATAACAAGTAGGCATGTTTAAGAGCTCAAAGCACTCACTACAGAGCCTTTCATGATAAACTAAGCATACAAACATCAAGAAGACATGGCATAGAAGACATACATGGCAAGAACAACATCATAGCATACGGATCAACCACAACAACCTTGGCAAAATTGAATAACATGTAAACAATCTGCCGGAAACATTTTATAGCAAAAGTAGAGCTCGATTGACTCAAGCTATGGCACTCCAGAATTGCAAACAAAGGCATGGATGGATAGAGCATAACCATATGTTCAAAACATCCTTACTGAAGTATCTCAAAATGTGCATGGATCTCTCGGTAGCATCAAGTTAACATGGCATCAAAATATCAGCAAAACAGGGGCTGAAATCAGCAACATCAGAAAGCCTACTTTGCATGCTTGTGCTAGTCACCACATAGATCAGAAAAATACATGGCATACACCCCTGGAAAGATGGCATGGGATATTACAAAACACATGTAGGACTCAAATTCATAGGGTGCACACATCAATCATAGCAAAAATAACAAAAGTGCAAGTTCTATTAAGAAACAGAAACTAACATCACATAGCCCTCTTCTAACAGCATTTCGGGCTTCAAGATGAGCTCAAATGAAAATAATGCAATGATATGAAATGATCTACTCATAGAGATAAACATTTTGACATATTACACGCACGAAACGGAGCTACAGGTGCAAAGTTATGATGCGTAGAAAATGCAACAAATTAATCACGAGATAAAAACTTAGAAGAAAATTTGGGGAAGAAGTCAACCGCCAAGTAGATCGAGATCCGGACCGATCGGATCGAGGCGGGCCGCTGCTCGGCTGCTCCGGAGCCGGGGGCGAGGCCGAGGCGGGGAGGAGAGGAGGCGGGCCGGCGGCCGGTGAGTCAGTGGCGCCGGTGGGAGGCGGTGGCGGGCCGAGGCGCCTGGCCGCCCGGGCGAGGTTCGAGGCCAGCTGTGGCAGGTCCAGCGACCAGGCGGCGGGTGGCAGCCGTGGCGGCGGCGTGGCCTTGTGGCCGGGCAGGCAGGCGCCGAGCCGGGCCGGGAGGGCCCGCCTGGGCAGCGGGCTGGTGGCGTGGGGCGGCGATGTGGGGACCCGAGGGCCACGTGGCGCGCTCTGAGAGGCTGCGGGCACGGCGGACGTTGTCCGGCCCGCTCCGGACACGTCCGGCGGCGGCGGATCTGAGATTTGCTAGGGTTAGGGGGGAGAGGATCCGCGAATTTGGAATGGGGGTGTATATATAGGCATAGAGGGAGCTAGGAGAGTCCAAATGAGGTGCGGTTTTCGCCCACACGATCGTGATCGAACGAAGAAGAGCATGGAAGTGACTTAGATGGGTTATTGGACTATTTTGAAAGGGTGTTGGGCTGCAACTTAAAAGAGGCCTTTGCGAGAGTGCGGTTAACCGTTGGAGTACCAAGCGAGCTCAAATGACCGAAACTTGACCGTTGGTCTACGGTGGTATACCAAGGCCACTTGACAAACCTCGGTCCATTCAAGAAAGTTTAGTACCGCTCACGGAAAAAGCGTAAAAGGGGCGCGGGGAACATAGGAGTGCGGATTGCAAAAGCGGACAACGGAAAAATGCTCGGAATCATGAGGCGAACACGTATGCAAATGAGATGCACATGATGACATGATATAAAATGCATGACATGGACAAAATGAAAAAGAAGAAAAAACCCAACCACGGAGGAATATCATATCACAATGCGAAAATGGCAAGAGTTGGAGTTACAAATATGGAAAGTTACATCCGGGTGTTACAACACTCCACCACTACAAGAGGATCTCGTCCCGAGATCTAGGACTGAAAGAACTCCGGATATTCGGAACGGAGGTGATCCTCGCGCTCCCAGGTGGCTTCTCGGTCGGAATGGTGTGACCACTTCACTTTCAGGAATTTGATTGACTTGTTGCGAGTCTTGCGCTCGGTTTCTTCAAGAATAACAGCGGGTGCTCATGATAAGAGAGATCTTCTTGAAGGTCAATTTCTTCGAAGTTGATAGTGCGTTCAGGAGTCTTGAAGCACTTGCGAAGCTGTGACACATGAAACACATTGTGCACGTTCGCGAAGTTGGACGGGAGCTCAAGTTGATAGGCGAGATCGCCTCTTTTGCCAATGATCTTGAAAGGACCCACGTATCTAGGGGCAAGCTTCCCTTTGATACCGGAGCGGCGAGTGCCTTTCATTGGAGAGGCGGAGGTAGACATGGTCTCCGATTTCAAAAGCCACATCACGGTGCTTGTCATCATAATAGCTCTTTGGCGCGATTATGCGGCTTTGAGATTCTCACGAATGACTTTGCACATTTCTTGACTACGTGATCAAGTCGTTGCCAAGAAGTTGGCGTTCACATGTCTCGGACCAATTGAAGTCGACACTTTACGCCATAGAGAATTTGAATGGGGCCTTGCCGAACTTCGCTTGGAAGTTGTTGTTGTAGGAGAACTTCGGCATATGGAAGACAATCTTCCACTTCATACGAAGGAAATGACACAAGCCACGAGCATATCTTCAAGGATTTGATTGACTTCGCTCGACTTGGCCACTTGTTTGAGGATGGAAAGCTGTCTGAAAGCGAATGTTGGTGCCCATGGCCTTACGAAAAGAATCCCAAAACTTGGAGGTAAAGATGCTGCCACGGTGCAGAAGAGATCACTTGTGGAATGCCGTGCAAGGAGACAATCTGGAGGTGTATAGCTCGCCAACTGAGCTGCTGTGATGGATTCTTTGATAGGAAGAAAATGAGCCACTTTAGTAAGCTTGTCAATGACAACGAAGATAGCATCATTTCCACGCTTGGACTTGGAAATCCAGTCATGAAGTCCATTTCGATATGATCAAACTTCCATTCGGAATAGCAAGAGGTTGAAGGAGGCCAGCTGGTCGTTGGTGTTACCTTTCACTCTTCTGCGGACATCACACTCATTCACGAATTGAGCAATTTCTCGCTTCATTCGAGTCCACCAATATGATTGCTTGAGGTCTGGTACATCTTCGTACTTCCGGGATGAATGGATAGAAGCGAATTGTGTGCCTCGTTCATAATGACTTTCGTAGATCACCCTTAGGAACCACAATCCGGTCCTCGAAGAAAAGAGTATCTTTGTCATCAATGTGGAAGCACTTGTATTTGGAAATGCCCTTGTCGATACCACGTTTCACCTTTTCACCATGGTATCCGAAGTTGAGCCTCACGAATCTGATCTTCCAAAGTAGGAGAGACTATGAGGTTGGCAAGAAAGCCTTGAGGAACAACTTGAAGATTCAGCTTGCGGAAAGCTTCACAGAGATCCGGTTGGAAGGGCTTGATGATTAAAGCTGTTGCGATAAGCCTTCTGCTCAAAGCATCTGCAATGACATTGGCCTTGCGGAGTATATTCAATACTTGGGTTGTACTCTTGAATCATTTCGACCCATCGAGTGCACTGAGGTTGAGGTTGGGCTGAGTGAAGATATACTTGAGGCTCTTGTGATCGGTGAAAATGTCCACTTTCCTTCCCAACAAGAGATGTCTCCATGTTATCAATGCATGGACAAGCTGCCGCCAACTCAAGATCGTGAGTGGGGTAGTTCTTTTCGTTGAGCTTCGGTGACGAGAGGTATAGGCCACAACTCTCTTCTCTTGCATTAACACAGCACGAGACCTTGAAGAGAAGCATCATAGAAAACTTCAAATGGCTTGGATTCATCGGGAGGAGTCAAGGCAGGAGCTGTGACGAGTTTCTCTTTGAGAGTATTGAAAGCAACGTCACACTCGGGAGACGGACATACTTCACATGCTTGGAGGAGGTTGGAAAGAGGCTTTGCAATCTTGGAGAAGTTCTCAACGAATCTTCGACAATAGCTTGCAAGACCAAGAAAACTGCGGAGCTGCTTGACATTCTGAGGAGGTTTCCAATTCACAATTGCAGACACCTTCTCGGGATTAACATCGATGCCCTTGGCGGAGATGATATGACCAAGATAAAGCACTTCATCAAGCCAAAATTCACATTTGGAGAACTTCGCATAGAATTGATACTCTCTGAGCTTGTCTAGCACCAATCGCAAATGTTTGGCATGATCCTTCTTATTCTTGGAAGACCAAAATATCATCAAGATAGACCAAGGCGAATTCATTGGTGTAGGGGTTGAAGATGAAGTTCATCATCCGAGAGAATGTTGGAGGAGCATTGACAAGGCGAAAGACATGACGGTATATTCATAAGAACCAAAGCTTGTTACGAATCTTTGTCTTGGGAATATCTTGTTCACGAATCGAATCTGATGATAACCCATCTGAAGGTCAAGCTTGGAGAACACTTTAGCACCTTTGAGTTGCTCGAATAGCTCATTGATGTTGGGAAGTGGATACTTGTTCTTGATAGTCTTCTTATTCAATGGGCGGTAATCGCATACGATCGGTCCGTGCCATCCTTCTTCGGACAAAAGAACACCACAACCCCAAGGAGATGAACTCGGTCGATCAAACCAGACGCTCTTGTTCATCGAGCTGCTTCTTCAATTCCTTCAGCTCATCAGGTCCAAGCTTGTATGGGCGCTTGCAAGCGGGGTTGATGCGGGCTCAAGATCGATAACGAATTCAAGCGGCGATGAGGAGGCATACCGGAAGCTCTTACGGAAAGACATCTTGGTACTCTAAGCATTGAATCGAGAGATAGCATCAATTCGCCCTTCTCATTGAGAGAAAACAACCGAATGGTTTCATCACGGCGGCATAGATGATCACATCATTAGAAGAGTGAGTCAATTGAATTTCCACAGCAGCACAATCAAGCTGAGCTTTGTCTTGATAAAGCCGATCCATCCGAGAATAAGATCAATATCCGAGTCACCAAGGACAAATGGTTTAGCAGAAATCTATAATCGCCCATCTTGATAGAAACATCCGGAACCATGTAGCTTGCGTTCATGCATTTACCCGGAGAGACAACTGCTAATGGTCTAGGCAAATCTTGGAAAGACAACTCATGCTTAGATGCAAATGGTTTAGAGATGAAACTAAGCGATGCACCACTGTCAAAAAGAACTTTTGCAGGAATATCATTAACTGAGAGATTACCCATTATCACATCAGAAGAATCCACGGCCACCTGAGTTCTTCTGCTGATTCATCATGTTCACCTTTGCAAACTTGGGATTATGCTTGACCACTGCATTGCTGGAAGATTTCACAGGAGGAGGAGGCGGAAGGCGCCTTTGGTTGAAGCACTTGTTAGCATAGTGACCTTTCTGCGACATTTGTTGCAAGTCACCTCGAGGCGGACGGTGGTAAGGAGCATTTGACCTTGGAGCTTGAGAATTAGACTTGTTACGATAGCTTTGTGGTGGGCGGGTGGGAAGATCCACGACCACTGAGTTCTTCTGGCGATAAGGTGGCGGAGCGGAGGAGGAGGAAGGTAGAACTTCTGCTGCTTAGCTGCCACTTGAGAGGAAGAAGAAACTGAACTGCATCCTGATTCTCTTCTTAGAAGCCTCACATTTGAGCTGGGCAGCTTCTTGCTTGATGCCATGTTGTAGAATTCATCATACTTTTACGGCTCAAAAAGCACAAGAGCTAATTGCAGATCTTCTCTGAGCCCACCTCTGAATTGATAGATCATACTCTTTTCATCGAGGGACGTCTTGCTTAGCAAAGCGGCGAGTTTGGAGGCTGGATATTGTATTGATACACAGACATGTTGCCTTGCTTGAGATTGCGGAACTCCTCACGCTTGCTCTCAACAACACTTTTGAATGTGGTGAGCTCACGAAGTCTCGCGGAACTCATCCCTGTAATGACACGACCTCCTCTGGAATCTTTGTATTCTTGGTACCACTCAGCAGCTTGGTCCTTGAGTTGAAGCGATGCAAACTTGACAAAGTCCTCAGGTCGACATTGCTACATTCAAAATGTTTGCAGATGTCCACAAGCCAATCGTCGGCGTCTGTGGCCTCGACCACGAAACTGAAAGACTTGGCTGATTAGCGAGGCCGGTGAGAGTAGCAAAGTGCGGCTGGTTGTTGCCTTGGCCTTGATTTCCTTGACTGCCTTGCCCTTGAGTACGCTCTTTCAAGAGTTGCAAAATCATCTGAGCATTGGCATTGGTGGCTGCCATGATAGCTTGCCAGGCCTCCGGAGGTGGAGGTGGAGGTGGAAGGTTCGACTGACTCCCTTCATTGCGTTCCGGATTACGGCGTTGGCGGAGCCATCTGAAGAGGTGACATCCGTTAGCACTTTGATAGACAGATAGATAAGTTGAATCAGCGGATAGAAATTGCAACATATAGTCTTCACAATAAACATTGAACAAGGATGAGCGAATGAATTCCAAAAGCGAACATCACATGTCCATTAAGGTGAGAAGCCACTTGATTAAAGGTTGATGAAAAAATAACAAAGTACATTTGGAACAAATAAGTGGTAAGGATTACCCAATCACGAACCAAATATCTGCGGGAAGAAATTCTAGGAGCTACTTGAATCCCACCTATAAACTCCGAAACTTTACGGTTATGCAATCTGGTGTTGGGGATCTGAGGGACACAAAATATATCACCCAAACTAACAATACCTAGATCCATTTGTATCCATCCGTCAACACATAACCAAGAAACCTTGAAATCGTGTACCTCGACCTTGAAAAACATCCGTTATCGAGTCATGGCAATACTCGAGCTCGCCCGATCTTTGGGTTATCGGGGTTATCTCACCAACAACTGCACAAAAGAGATTTCGATGTCGGCAAAACTCAGGTATTCCAGAACTGCAACGATAAAATTGTGACGACAACACCTCGGAGCTCAACTCCCCGGGACACTGCCACAATCCCTAAATGTCAGGAGGCACCAAGAACAATGTTCTCGTCACAAAACCATCGGAAAGATTCCAAGATACCCGCGTGATCCTAAAAATTTTTTTTAGTGAAATTTGAGGAGAGGAGAGTCAAAACTTCTACGTCAGGAGACCTCACCAGAGCGACGAAGGGACTGGGGAGTAAAAAGAATCCTACTCTCCGATATATATAATCCTAAGACTCAAAACATTTTCCGTTCTAGACTCAACAACGCATGACAAACAATCAAGCGAGGGGCTCCTAAGTCGGGAAGGCTCGATTACCAACATAGCGCCCTCGATGCGGCTATATCTCCCCGTGTCGAAGCACGACTTAGAGGCATAACCGCATTGAAAGCAATGTCGCAAGTGAGGTAATCTTCACACAACCCATGAAATACATAAGGAAAGAGATACATAGTTGGCTTACGATCGCCACTTCACACAATACATAAATAAACATCCATCATTCAGATTACACTCAAGGTCCGACTACGGAACCATAATAAAAGAAGATACCCCAAATGCTACAGATCCCGATCGTCCCAAGCTGAGCTCCACTCTGATCATCAGGAAAAGACACATAATAACGACCACGTTCCTCGTCGAACTCCACTTGAGCTCGGTTCGTCACCTGCTTGGCATCGTCGGCACTGCAACTGTCTTGGTAGAATCTGTGAGTCACGGGGACTCAGCAATCTCACACCCGTGAGACCAAGACTATTTAAGCTGATAGGAAGGACAGAGTTGTAAGGTGGAGCTGCAGCAAGCGACTAGCATATATGGTGGCTACATACGCAAAAGAGAGCGAGGAGAGAAGCAAAGCACGGTCGTGAAGCTAGTAGCGATCAAGAAGTGATCCTGAACTACTTACGTCAGACATAACTCCAACACCGTGTTCACTTCCCGGACTCCGAGAAGAGACCATCACGGTTACACACTTGTTGTTGTGTATTTTAATTGAGGTCAACCGGGTTTTCTACAACGGACATTAACAAATTCCCATCGCCTCATAACAGCGGGCACGGCTTTGAAAGATAATACCTGCGGGGTGTCCCAACAGCCCATTATAAGCTCTCACGGTCAACGAAGGATATTCCTTCTACCGGGAAGACCCGATCAATCTCGGAATCCCGGACTACAAGACATTTCGACAGCAATAAAACAAGACCAGCAAGACCACCCGACTGTGCCGACAAATCCCGATAGGAGCTGCACATATCTCATTCTTAGGGCACACCGGATAAGCTAAGCGTACAGGTACCGACGTAATCCAAGTTGCCAAGGAATGGTCCCGCCCGGTGCTCTAGTTTGGACCAACACTCGAAGGAGCACTGGCCCGGGGGGTAAATAAAGATGACCCTCGGGCTCGCGAAAACCCGGGGGAAAAAGGCTTAGGTAGCAAATGGTAAAACCAAAGTTGGGCCTTGCTGGAGGAGTCTTATTCAAAGCGAACTGTCAAGGGGGTCCCATAAATCACCCAACCGTGTAAGGGACGCGAAATCAAGGAACATAACACCGGTATGACGGAAACTAGGGTGGCAAGAGTGGAACAAAACACCAGGCATAAGGCCGAGCCTTCCACCCTTTACCAAGTATATAGATGCATTAATTATAGCGGATATATTGTGATATCCCACAACAAGTAAATATGTTCCAACAAGGAACAACATCTCCATGTTCCAACAAGGAACAAACTTCATCTTCATCTGCAACTAGCAACGCTATAAGAGGGGCTGAGCAAAGCGGTAACATAGCCAATCAACGGTTTGCTAGGAAAGGATGGTTAGGGGCTGACATGGCAATCTGGGTGGCATGATAAGCAAGTGATAGGCATCGTAGCATAAGCTTAGCAAAAGAGCGAGCAACTAGCATAGCAAAGATAGAAGTGATTTCGAGGTATGGTCATCTTGCGCAATGTTCTCGAGTTGTCGAAAGCTTGATCCTCGTAAGCGTTCTCAACAGGTTCCTCGTTCACGTACTCGTCTCCGGCTCTACCCAAAGCAAGAACACAAACAAAGGAACCACAATAAATCACGGTGCAATGCACAAGCAACATGATGCAAAACATGACATGATATGCGAGATGTGATATGCAATGCGTATCTTGGCGCTCCGGAAGGAAAATGATGAACCAGGCATCAACTTGGCAAACCAAGTATGCCGCTGGAAAGATGAGATGATTTGGTTGAAATCGATATAAAGATCACGGAATCGGATGCACGGTTTGCAAATGACAAGCAAAACAAGAATGGCACAAATCTCCCATTAGCGACATGATGCCACATAGCAAGCAACAAGAAATTAAGCTACTGCACCCAAGCGTAACAAAAAAGCATATGGCAGTGATCTACTCAAGATGCTTGACAAAAGATGAACAACGAGCTACGGCTAATTCACAACATAACAGGTCCAAACAAGCATGGAAAAAGTGCAAAACATATCAGCTTCACAGACTAGGTGAAATTACTGAACATGGCAAAATTAGCATCAGGAAGCAATGTTCAGAGCAAGAAAACAACATGCTACAAGAACTTATAGTAGCAAACCAAGGCATGGCATGAATCTACTCAAAGCATAGAACAGAAGTCCCTTACTGACCATTAGCCAAAAAGGATCAGAAAATATAGTAACACCCATGTCAATATAGCAAGTTTCGTTAACAGATTCAGCAACATGGCATGTCAAAAACAGATAACAAGTAGGCATGTTTAAGAGCTCAAAGCACTCACTACAGAGCCTTTCATGCTAAACTAAACATACAAACATCAAGAAGACATGGCATAGAAGACATACATGGCAAGAACAACATCATAGCATACGCGGATCAACCACAACAACCTTGGCAAAATTGAATAACATGTAAACAATCTGCCAGGAAACATTTTATAGCAAAAGTAGAGCTCGATTGACTCAAACTATGGCACTCCATAATTGCAAACAAAGGCATGGATGGATAGAGCATAACCATATGTTCAAAACATCCTTACTGAAGTATCTCAAAATATGCATGGATCTCTCGGTAGCATCAAGTTAACATGGCATCAAAATATCAAGAAAGCAGGGCTGAAATCAGCAACATCAGGAAGCCTACTTTGCATGCTTGTGCTAGTCACCACATAGATCACAAAAATACATGGCATACACCCTGGAAAGATGGCATGGCATATTACAAAACACATGTAGGACTCAAATTCATAGGGTGCACACATCAATCATAGCAAAAATAACAAAAGTGCAAGTTACATTAAGAAAGCGAAACTAACATCACATAGCCCTCTTCTAACAGCATTTCGGGCATCAAGATGAGATCAAATGAAAATGATGCAATGAGATGAAATGATCTACTCATTGAGGCGAACATTTTGACATATTACACGCATACTAAAGCAGACTACAGTGCAAAGTTATGATGCGTTGAAATTGCAACAAATTAATCACCGAGATAAAAACTTAGACGAAATTTTGGGGGGGAAGAAGTCAACCGCCCGAAGTAGATCGAGATCCGGCCCGATCGGATAGGGCGAGTGGCGGCGGCTCGGCTGCTCGCCGGAGCCGAGGGGCGAGGCGGGGAGGAGAGGAGGCGGGCCGCGGCCGGGCGGAGTCAGTGGTGGTGGTGGGAGGGCGGGCGCGCCGGGCGCTGGGGCCGGGCCGGCGAGGTCCGGGAGGCGAGGGGATGGGCGAGGTCCGGTGACCCGGGCGGCGGGCAGCGGCCGGGCGGCAGGGCCGGGCGCGGGCGTGGCTGGCTGAGGCGGCGGCCGGCCGGGAGGGCCCTTTGGGCCCGGGCGGCCCGGCGTGATGGGGCGGCGATGTGGGGACCCGGGCCACGTGGGCGCTCGAGAGGCTTGGGCGCGGCGGACGTTGTCCGGCCCGCTCCGGACACGTCCGTGGCGGCGGATCTGAGATTTGCTAGGGTTAGGGAGAGAGGATCCATGAATTTGGAATGGGGGTGTATATATAGGCATAGAGGAGCTAGGAGAGTCCAAATGAGGTGCGGTTTTACCACGCGATCGTGATCGAACGACGAAGAGCATGGAAGTGACTTAGATGGGTTATTGGACTATTTTGAAAGGGTGTTGGGCTGCAACTTAAAAGAGGCCTTTGCGAGAGTGCGGTTAACCGTTAGAGTAGCAAGCGAGCTCCAAATGACCGAAACTTGACGGTGGTCTACGGTGGTATATCAAGGACACTTGACAAACCTCGGTCCATTCGAGAAAGTTTAGTACCGCTCACGGAAAAAGCGTAAAAGGGGCGCCGGGGAACATAGTAGTGCGGATTGCAAAAGCGGACAACGGGAAAAATGCTCGGAATCATGAGGCGAACACGTATGCAAATGAGATGCACATGATGACATGATATAAAATGCATGACATGGACAAAATGCAAAAGAAGAAAAACCCAACCACGGAGGAATATCATATCACAATGCGAAAATGGCAAGAGTTGGAGTTACAAATATGGAAAGTTACATCCGGGTGTTACTGACATAGGAAGGCGCTCGGCGCCCTCCTCGAAGCAAGGCTCGGGGCTCTCTCTGGAGGGCCAACGACCTTGCTAAGGTCCGAGGGAGGCGCTTGGGCACCACTTGAGGCGAGCTCAAAGCACGTTTCCCCGGGAAGGAGCAAGGCAAGAAGGGCCAAACCCTCGGGAGTTAAATCGGTCGAGATCACGCAGGAGTTGCAGGAGTCAAGAGTCATGAGTGGCAGCCGCCGCTTACCGCCGTAGCTCCCCATCAAAGGCGAGGATGGTGGGCTGCGCGTGCACGCCGACATCCCGAGGCTCAACCGAGCCGCCTCTCAGGAGCGCTTGGCCCTCACGCGTGGGGCGCTGCGAAGGTCCACCCCACAGCTACGTTCGCATGCCCTACGGCGTGCCGAACTCGGCCGCCACGCGCCAGCGCCTCATGGGAAGCATCCTGGAGGCTCAAGAGGCCAGGCGTTCCGCAGTCCTGGCGGAGATGGAGATGGTCCACGAGGAGCCACCAGCGCCTCCGGAGCCTCCCGAGGCTCCTGGGCCTGGGGTCTCGTGAAGATCGGCTTCCGCAGCCCACGACGTCCGATACTTCAACATACCATCGTCTTCCACGTTATCAGGTGACATCCTTCAAGTTTCATTTCCAGCTGGGAGCGCCCCCCAGGGCTGCATCATTCCCAGGACGTGTGGGTCCGTCCCTGCGGCATGTATACCTTTTACTTCATGTTCCCAGCTTACTTTGTTGGGGGCGCCCCTCGGGCTGCATCATCCCCAAGTCGCTCGGGCCAGACCCAGCGATGTCTGCCTTCCCTGCATCTATCTAAATGAACTTGCTTCTTCGTGATTAACGTGCTTGACCAAGTTGCCCGCTCAACTGACACCAACTGATGGAGCTGCTCCCCAACGGCACGACGCTTGCGCATGGGTCCGTCCCTGCAACAGCGACAAACCTGAATGGCTGAGCTCTGGCCGCGGGAGCCCCGCACAGCACCACCTCATCAGGCCTTCAGTGCCTCGTCACCCCTCCAAAGCGACCAACGGCTGACCGTCGCTTGTCATAGTGGACTCATGTTCTTCTTGTGGTGGGCCTGCAGGATCCCGTCAAGGAGCAGCGCCAGGCGAGGCCCTCACGACGTCTTCTTCACTCTCGTCCGCGCGATCGCTTGCACGTTAAAGGGGGGGGGGGTACCTGAGCATCGCGACTCATGGGCTCCTACTGGCTCTCCAGCCCTCACCCTCTGGCCTTGTCCACGGCATCGCAACCTGGCATACCAGCGACGGCTGAGACCCGCTCAAGGGCCGGGACCCGAGGACGTAGAGCAGAAAGGGGAGCAAAGGTGAGAGGGAAGAGGCATGCGAGGACCTCGCCAGGCAACCCCTCGCCTGCTGATGCGCGGACCTAGCATCGCACCAGAAAGCGGTTCCTGACTCTCGAGATAAGTCACCCTCCGGAAACACTAGCTATCGCAACACCATCCCCGCACCCAATGCAATCCCCTGTTAGCAACGTCGCGCTCCTTTCTCACCGAACGATGGCTGCTTGAGCGCTAAAGGGGACCTCCTGAGCATCGCGACTCAGGGGCTCTTACTGGACCCCGGGCCGCTCACCTCCTGGCCTTGACCACGGCATCGCGACCTGGCATACTAGCGACGGCTGAAGCCTGCCTTGGGACCGGGACCTGTCGGCGCAGTGCACCAAGCCCTCGTGCGGTTCGAAAGGAAGAACTAAGCTAAGACGGAATGAGCATCTCGCACTACTTCATGGCAAGGACTATATTAACAAACAGAACCACATGCACCTTACAAGCCCCCACGGGGCGCGCTTTTCGATTCCTCGCAGGGAACAGAGGGAACAGATCCTAAAGAACACTAACTACATGTGCCTCCGCAAGAGATGCCATCATCAACAGTGGGCCGTCAAGCACCGGCGCCAACCTCATCCAGATCAGAGGTGGCGGCGGCCTGACGAGCCCGTCCTGCTCCGAGAGCGGCGCAGGCTCGAGTGCTCGTAGAGGTCGTCGCTTGTCTCTGGAGTCGCGAAGAGCTCGGCGGAGTCGCTGGATCCTCCGACGCCTCCGCCGCCTGAGGAGCTGCTGAGGGAGCGATCGGCGAGCCTGGTCCTCGCCGCGGCAGGGCCCCGACCACCTCTCTCAGGGCAGCACTCCAGTCGGTGTCCGTCCGTGTCGAAGACCTTGAAGAGCATCATGGAAGCGCCGTCGAACTCCAGGTGGATCGCGAGGGCGCCCCTCATCCTGCAGACCCGGGCGACCTCGCCCCAGCCTCGAGTCATGAAGACCTTGCCCGGGGCGACGACCGCGACCTCCGCTTCGGTCGAGAGGGCGTTGCAGCCGGCATGCTGCAACCAGAGCTCCAAGTATCCCCCCTGTGGCATCACGAATGCGAAGGATGGAGGAAGGCGAATCCAAGACTGAGGAGGCATGGCGGCGTGGAGCAGAAAATCTCGGGAGGAGCCCTCGGCATGAACTCCAGGAGGGACAACGCGCACTGCCGTGACCCGCCGACGCCGACGGCGGCGTCGTCCATGGCGCTCGGCATCAATTCCTGCAGGGCCCTCAAGGTGGGCGTACAAAGGCAGCGGGAACCCTGGCGGCGGCCGCTCGCACCAAGGCCTCGACACCTCCTGTCGGGCGCCCTCATCTCGACAGCATAGGGTTAGCCGTTTCTTAGGCGGAAGCGGGTCGGGACCCTCTCGGGGAGCCTTTCCCTTCTCTTCCGCGGAGAACCGGCTGATCGGAGCCATTGCGACAAGGTGGAGCAAGGACGGAGAAGAAGGAGAAGCAAGAAGAGATGGACTGGGAGAGCACGCGCCGTTCTGTACTTATAGCCGGGGAAGGCCAACCGTCGACCTCCACGATCGCAGGTAATCATGATCCGCTTTGCATGCAGGGACTTGTCAATTCGTGGAGTCGCCGAGGCATCGTGGGGAAGCAGAGGCACCCACGCCCAATCAACCGCCACGCGGCGCCCAAGGCTGCAGGCTGTTAGGGCCCGTGGCGCTTCGCACTTGCCCCTTCGCTTCTCTGCTCAGCCAAGTCTAGGCGCGCCTTGGGCCCGGGGGCTACTGTCGGCGTTCTGGGAACGGGGGTACCTAGACTTGCCTGCCTGCGGCTTGCGGCGTGGCTCAAGGGGTGGCCCAGCACGGCCCATCTTCATCAGCATAAGCTCAAGACCCTCGTGAGGGGCCAAGCCTCGCGGGGCGGACGACAAGGAGCTTCCTCAGGCACGGCCTCGTCAGGCTGGCTCGCGAGGAGGCGGAGAGATCAAGGCGGGGTACCTCACGAGGTACCCATGATGCAAGCCATGACGACCAAGGGCGACAGGCGGGCGCCATCCCGCGCAGTGTCCTCCTTTCCTCTTTGGTTCAAAGGGAGCAAGCGCGGCGAGCATCAAGCAAAGGCATCCGTTTGATTGCAACAAGACCAAGACCGTCATAGCGGCAGGAAGGAAGTCATCGTGGAGCCCAAGCCCGGCGTCACCACGAGCCTTTGTGGCGAGGACCAACTTTAGTCAGGATAAGTGTACTAGATGTTCCCCTTCAAATTGGCCAATTGTTGGCGCCCTTCCCGCTCGATATTTGGGAAGAGGCCCAGGGCCCTTGCCTATAAATAGGACTAGCCACCCACAGAGTAGGGGGATCCGGAATCCAGAACAGGGCTAGAGGCATCTTGAATCAGCAGAGAGAGAGCGACTGAACTCCCCCCAACAGTACATCGCACCAGCCAAGAACAGACCCTCGCGAGGCTGTTCTTCCTTGTATTGTTCATCATCAGCCCAAGAGGCAATCCACCACACCACATACTGGAGTAGGGTGTTACACCACAATGATGGCCCGAACCAGTATAAACCCTGTGTCTCTTGTGTTGTTCCTTTCATAGTTTTAGGTCCTAGCATGGCGGCGAGGTGCAGGTAGGTAGAGGGCGAGATCTCCGCGCGCACCCTAGTGTTCGAACCTAGAGGGTTTGCCGGAACCCGAAATCCGACAGGTGGGGCCGTGAGGCCTGCGCGGCAGCATAGCCGACCGCACGAGGAGGGAGCGAGCAGTCCGCTTGGCGCTTGTTTGGTAATTTGGAGCATGAAGGGCAGAGATTGAAGAAGCACGACAGCCGTTGGATGGACATCCAACAGTCACTGCTCTCGTGTGTTGACTAAGTTGACAGGGCATTGCATGTGCGTCAACCTTTTTTTTATGAAAGCATACGCGTCAACCTGTAGTAGGCGCACAAGTCAGCATCAAATCTGTGGAAAACAGCATACAACCCATCTGCCATTATTTCTAATAATGTACAGCCCATTTGCTAATTCTTAAGGTTTTTTTGGAGCCAATCTTCTTTTTGTTAGCATTACAGCCCATATTGTGGCCACGGTTAAAAACTATACGAAATTTTGCATATTTCGGTGCGGTCAATTGTTTTTAATCCAGAAACATCAATTCACATTCAAACTATTTTGAAAAATAATTTATATAAATATAAAATCCAAATAATTGTCCACGCATAAAAATCTATGGAATTTAAGATCTTGTAATGAAAAAAATTGAAACTAATTCCCGGTTTGATGTGTTTTAAAAAACTACAGGCCATTTCTGGGCAAACCGAATGAAACTCTCATCGTCTTGAAAGATTTGCAGCCCAAATAGGTCGATAAAACAAGTAGGCCTTGTTTGGATATTTCTTTTAAAAAAATAGAACTGGGCTAGCCATTTTCAGCAAGAAAAAAAAACACAACTGGGCTCATGATGTGGTAAACATAAATAAAACCCTGGCTAGGCGGGCCTGACCCCGCGACAGCCTCGTTGTTACCCTGATCCGTCGTTAAAACTAGTATAAATAACAACCGCTTGTTCCTAAAAAACTGTGGGACTTCTTTGGGTCCACGGTGTCACCGCTCGTAGTATAATTCTCTCGTTTATTGACTACGTTGACAATGGCGTGAGCCCGGATGTCCAACCATTAGGAGGAAGCATAATTTTGGGCTTGTACTATAGAGGCACTTCGCTAGCGTCTCGCCATGATCTTTGGTGGCTCCTCTGTCATCCTCTTCACGTACAATCATCTCCTTGTTCCTCTCGGTTGTTGAGCGTTGACAACGCAAGAGAAGCGGCGCACAAGCCGGCGAAACGAACCAAGGCCGCAAAGGCGGAGGACGACGGCGAGGCCTCGGATGGAACGAGCAGAGCCGTTGAAGATCGCCGGTCCGATCGCGAGCGGAGAATCTGAGGTTGACTGGTTGCACGCAGGTGCATGTTGGGGCTGGCGTCCACGGAGAATAACGGGGCGTGTGGGGAATAGAGGAGGGACTGGCCAGCGTTGGAGAATGCGTCACGGTAGGGGCGGCGGGCGCAGCCAGCCATGGGAGGCGGGAGCAGGCGGAGCCGACGGGGTGGTTTGGTTTGGGTGGCTGGAGGAAGAAGAAGACAAGAGATATAAGATACACGACAGATGTTGGATGCCAATCCAACGGCTGGTAGGCAGAATCGTTTGTTGACTGGCTAGTAAGTCGACACCACCTTGGATAGGCTATTTCCTCGCGGGTCCGAAATGTCAGAATCCAAATCTTTCACGATCATGCAACCTTTCCTATGAAAATTTACAGCCCATTTGATGTGCTAGTTCGAAATAAGTTTGTGGGTGTGGTGGGGGCTAATCACTTGGCTTCTGTAATGCACAGTGAGCTCAAGCAGCCGGCGTGAGTGATGTTATTTCCCTTGGTTGTGATTTGTTACAATATTTCACTCTAAATTAAACAAATGGCAAGCCATTTGCCTTGTTTCAAAGAAAATATGACAGTTACAGCCGAGTTGAAAAGGGCAGGAACATCTAACTCGAGCTTACAAACTATACAAAAGCACGAGGGTTGATTGTTCATCAGGTTTACAAAAATACCCAGATTGAAAAGGGCAACAACATCTAACTCCAAAGACTGTTTTGGCGATCACGATCAAATGGATCGGTCGGTCAATAGAATGAACATCTGGGTCATAAAATTTACTGGATTATGACCACAATATGTTGTAAATAGAAGCCCGCACGTTCGAAGCTCTTTTGCCCACTGAAACTCCTTTTTTGCTCTTGACATACCCATCCGTCAAAACCATGCCGCTGATAAACTTAAGCCTGATGGACAATAGTAACCTCGCATTCAGCAGGAAGAATGTGACAAATCTTGTGTTTGCACAGTTGGCTACATATCGTTCTAGCGTTATTGTCTTCAATTGATTCTCATGAGAAGTGAGAAAATCCCGATGCTTACGAATCCACCGATTGGTTATAACTTTCTTACCCTGTCCTGTTGTCTAAAAAGACATGAAGATTGAAAACAGTTAAGGTCTAAAAGAAGAGTGTCGAAAGAGCAACAGCTGAACGGTTAATTCTAGTACAGTATATGCGGGCTTCCAATGTGCGTGAAATTATCACCTTTATATACAACTTCTCTAGACATGGAAAGCATTGCAGCAAGCCAATAATCTTGTTCAGATCAAAACTATTCATTTGGATATATAAGATCTTGACAGAATCCAGCACCATTGATAGGCCATCCATGGAGAAACTCTTCATTGAGCATAGAACATAATATTAGTACAAAATGTGTACTCCAAGATGATATATAAGTTATGCGCATAAATTTAAAATGCAGCTTATGGTTACAAGTGTAGATGATAATATAAAGTACCTGAAGAACTGTGGAGCCAAACACCATATTGAAATGAGCACGAGATCATGTATTACACCCAAGGTCTCGGTTTAGGCGCAGAGAGGACGGTTATTTGCAACGTTGAATAACTAGAATCAAGGATCAACATTTGAAGTGAAGGGGCATCTTGGATGATGAGCTGCCTTCCCTCAAAAGAAATTCCAATTCTTACAAGGTTAGGCGACTTTATTTGGAGACAACCGATTCTAACTATGAAAACAAGCACCAAGCACTCCAGTAGCAGGGCAAGCTGGAGTGGATGATGTTGTGCAATGAGGCCTCCGATATCTGAACCCGCACAAGTGAAAGTTTGTTGAGAAATGGGAGTGAAGGTTAGTACCAGATTATGCAGTAGGTAGCACAGCGCAAAGGTGGCGGTGTGGAGAGAGGAGGAAAACCGCGAGATGGACATCGGTGCTAAGGGCACAAGTTTATGGCGTTCGGTATGTGGTATGTGATTTCCAGGGGAATAGTAGAACTCAAGCAGCTTTAGTTCTATGAATTCAGGGGATTTCAGCCAGGCGTCCACCGTGCAGGGCATGGTATGCTTTCTCAGGTAGCATAACGGGATCTGAGAGGCTTTGAGCGGAGCCTGGTGGGAGGAGATGATGGCTCTGGGATTTCAAAATCATTGAAGAGAGATAGGCGGCGACAGTTGGGATTAAGGGGCACGGCGCGCCATAGAGGCGCCACCGAATAGAGAGGACTTGGATGCGGCAGCAATCCTTGAGTGGGGAGAAGCGAGATGATCTCCCCAAGGATGGCGTCCGGAGATCGCTGATCACGGTCCACCGAGATTCTCTGGGTTCTGGGATCCGGTGGGGGGGGGTCGCTTCTCCCCACGCTGCGGGTGCGGGATCTACAACAGCGTCGTCGTGGCGGGAGTCTCATCTTCTTGGCGCTGGGTCAGCCGACTCCATTTTCCTCGAGGCGTCGCGTCGCTCACGGATTTGAGCAGAGTGTGAATGGCGAGCCTAGTTGTAGTCTGAGCGAAGAAGAAGGGAGATGGGGTTTTCTGTAGGAGTGAGGAAGAAGGGGCTGGGGTTTTCAGTAGGAGTGAGGTGAGGAATTTGGGGGTGCAGTGGAGCGAGTGGCGTGAGTGGGTTGGAGCGAGGAGGAAGAAGATCACTCAGGATTTTTTGGGGGAGGAGGCGGTGTGCTGGGTGTGGGTGGCGCCTAGAGAAACAATTACTACTAGTGCAGTGGAGACACTCTACAGCTACCGGAAAAACAATTACTACTAGTGCAGTGGAGACACTCTACCGCTTCTGGCTCCTGCTAGGTCATTGAAACGTCTCCCTCTACTGAATGCCGTTATACTTTTGTTCACCGACATGTGGGCCATGCAGCGCGCGGGCCCAAATGCCATCCACCAAATTAGAAGGCAGTATGCAGGCGGAGAGTCACCCCGGTCGTAGCGCGGTAGTAACGAGCCATCGTATCACAAAACCCCAACTCCCCGCAGTCTAAGTTTGACGGATGAAGCAACCATCATTTCACTATTCGCTGAATCCCCTTCTCCCTCACCGTCTTCAAGAAAGGCAACACTCGCATCTGCCACTGTTCTTCTCTCCCAACGAAGGGAAGGTAAGCGGATCCGTGATGTTGGTATATTTTTGTTCAGAGAAAAAAAAAGAACTTTTGCAAAGCAGTAACCGATCCTGACTCTCTCTTTTTTCATTGTCATTGCGATTGTGTTTTCCTTTCAGTGGTCTCATAGTATTCGTCAGTTTCATGATGGACCAAGGAGAACCAGGCAAAGATCTGCCGATATTGGAGCAGACGCGGGAGGCTGATCCCCACGAGACAGAGAGCTCCAAGAAGATTGAGGCAACCACCGAGGCAACCCCAGATACGCTCACGGCCACTACTGAGATGGTAAATGCCCTGTTTGAGGTTACAGCCCACGTGGCACTGCAGGAGCAGTTTTCCCCTTCAAGGATGTGTCCCCCCGCTGAGCTGCCCAAGGTGATTTCCTTCTTTGCCGATCTCGATTGTGGTTTTTCATCAAGTATGTGCTGATTTTTTTAGAAAAGGAAGTATGTGGTGATTAATAATGCAAAATTTTATTAGCTTTGATGCCATGCTATACATAGTGGTTTAAATAACTTGTGTCTCTTATACTGAAAAGTAATTCAGAATTTGTTTCTGTTTCAATTAGAGCCCTGATGCAGACAAGGATTGTGTGGTTGTGCATGTCACTCGCTATGAGGCGGACGACCTGAATATACGCACTGGGAAAACAGAGTTCTTAGGCTGTTGGATCCTGGAGGCCATTTGCGGTTATACCAATGTGTATTCCAGCCTCACTATTGTCAGGCGTGTTGTCCAGGGTGTACTGAAGCACAAGAAGTTCAAAGCTACTCCTTTGTTTGTGAGGCATACTGTTCTTGTCAAGCTTACGCAGGAAGATGACGTGGCATGCCTCCACAAACAAGTTTATCAGTGGCAAGGCCACAAGGTTGTCTTCATGAAGGTTCACGAGTTGAGCTGCTGCGGGGCGTCCTCGATGATGTTCATGGCAAGGTCCGTCTTGTGTCCAACCCAAATTAGATCGAGACATGAAATAGTTGCCCCAGCTAGTGTTTAATAGTAGTTTGGATTGTGTCTAATTATCCGAACCTTGCCTGTTATCGACCCCTCTGGGGCTAGTACTCTGTTTGACTCCGTCTATGGGAACTGCTGCTACTTTTGTGAGCCCGTGAAACATATAAGCAACTATGTATCTTGTTACAGTGGTTCATGCAGTTAATTGAGGCCACAATGTAATAAATTCCAAACGTTCAACGCTAGTCCAACGCTCATGTGGAACACTCACATTAAACTCATCTTCATAAAAATCTTGAAAAGCAGAAGTTAAGTAGTTCTATACATCTCAATGATTCATAGAACATAACAAACATATACTAGTTCACAGCAAAAGACAAAGTTGTGAGAAGGTTTACAAATCAGGAAAAAACAAGCAAGGCTTCTCTGAGCAAAGGACCTCCCGGCAGGCTTAAATTTCCTGGAGTTCACTCTGGTTTTTTCTTGTTGCCACCATCCAGGGTTAGGTTCTCTCATTCCAGAATAACCAATTATAATTGTGGTCTCAGCTGGAATGCTGAACTGAACCATGCAGTGTACTGACCAGGTGAAATTCTTGTGCATTCCACTAAATTTAAGCACCACTATTTACAGAAATCAGCAGACCACAATGCCTCTTGTCCGCGCACCTGTCCAAAAAACCGCCGTGCAGCCGTGCCAGCTAGTCCTCGGTCCATGGATGGACTGGTAGAAAGTGCATTCCGGACTAGGATGCAGTTGTTTTTGCTCGTCCCTGCACTGCAATCAGGAAGTAAAGCGTATGAATCAGCTTCGTTTAGATTGCGTTGGTCATTCTACCTTAGTTACTACCAATGTAGGGATACCTTGAAGATGGGAGGTTAGACGACGGCAACGAGGGATAGCCATCTCATTTTGCGCAGTTGTACTAAAACTGAGGTGTGTGCTTTTGATTGCGCGGATAGAAATGATACGGAGACAGACATCCCAAAATGATATGGAGACAGACATCCCTATTTGCGCAAATACGAAATACGGTTATTTAAACAGTGATAGATATTACTACTTTCCCCCGTTTCCTCTTAGAACCAAGTCCTAGATTCATGCTACAGCTTTCCCACATTCTTCCCTATTTGAACCAACGCTTTGAGTTGACTGTATGAACTAGCTTTACTTCTAATAATAGTAGAAGTCTAGGTGGCTTTGGAACAGCGGACGGAAGTAGAAAAGGATCCACACAAAGGGGGAAGAGCTGGGGCAGTTGATTAAGGCAGGTTTCGAAGGAATATATACCTGAGGGTCGTCAGCATGTGGCAAAGACGGCGTCATGAGGCCGCATCTTGGCCACAATACCGCAGGGAGGAAGAAGGGGTCGGAGGCCCTCCCGAGCTGGCGCTCTCTCGGAGAGAACGGCACGGCCGCCGATCGGGACGCGCGGGCAGCCGTTGGTCTCCCCCCTTGCCGCCGACGACAGCGTGAATGATGCACCTACACCCCCTGCCCCGGTCGAGGTTGTCCGACCGGATTTGTGACCAGCCGTGATCTGAGAGAGAGAGAGTGTGTGTGGCCACCTATGTCTTTCTTAGATCTGGAGAGCATGTGAGATTGAACGAGAGGAACCCTAGTAAAGCAAGCGCTAAGGCTCCTGCTTTTATATATAGTGGAGTGATTTTGTTGTACCGGCTTAAAAAAATGTGCTCCTACGTGTACCCACGAGTGGGTGTGAGAGAACAAGTGCATGCGTGCATCGCTTCTCTTCGTGGGAGTACAATATATACTATGCCCAAAGAACGTTCGCCGGAAGAGTAATAATATAAGTGTGTGACATGTGAGAAAAAATGAAATGTGTGCGCCGTCTTTTGTTTTTTAGAAGTTCTGAGGGTTGGTTGTGAAGAGCACATATGTGCGTGACGTCTACCTGCAGATAGACGATGGGTGCCACGTGCGAGTCTGCGAGAGGACTCGGGAGAGTTGTGACTCGTGAGGGTGCATGTGCGTGAGAGAGAGGGGGGCACGTATCAATGCAATGCATGTGTCCATAAATCATTATCCGACAAGCGTTAGCCACAAGCCTTATCTGATTTAACGCCGTAAGAACCGTTAGATCGGCATCCGAGCGATGTCGGTTTGCCATGTCATTTAATGAACAGCCACTCCCCCTACACACAAATCTTCCACGTGAGTGTTAGCAACTGTCATATGCTCCCTCCGTTCGAAATGCAGTGCATATAGCTTTATTGAAAATTAGAACCTCGCAAACTTTTACCGAGTTTCGTGTACCAAATTGCACATGTAGAATACCCTGTATATATCATTTCATTCATCTTCGAGAGGTAACTATAAAGATGGGTGAGGAGTCTACAAAGAAAGACCATCGTAGCACCCGTAGCAATTTCAACCATCCTTTAGTGTCGAGAAATATCATAGGAACTCTATATGATATGATTTTTATAGGATTTTTTTTCCTTTAGAGCCAATTGGTTCATAGGAATAGATTCATATACTCTACATTTCAAAGGAAATAAACATGATATCATTTCTATAGCTTCAGAGCCACTTGGTTCATATGAATGGATTCCTATACTCCCTTAATTTGAAAGGAAAATAAACATTAGTGTATACTCAATAGAAAAGTTCCTATGATATGAACCAAATTACATCTCTTTACTAATCCTTCCTCATAGGACTTGAGATACATGTCATCTCTAGATTCAATAGAAAAGTTCCTATGATGTGAACCAAATGACATCTCTTTTCCAATCCCTACTCATAGGAATGGAGATCCTCCATGTCATCTCATTCCCTAGAACTTCCATGTATACATCTTCTATTCCTAAATAGATAGTACAACCCACTACTAGCTTTTTTCCAAAACATGCAACTATGGCACAAGAACTATATAGTGTGCCAATAACTTTGAAAGATGGCCGCTGGATGAAGCTAACCCGACAGTGCAGAGATGGGCAAATCCGAGCACTAATGGTCGTTGGATATCATCAACATTCCACCAGATCTGCCACATGTACAATTTAGAAGACTCCATGGTTGAACTTAAGCATAATGCACAAACCTCAAAACACAAGCACTTCTCCTTTGTTATAGAATCTTCTGTATCATAATTGATTATTTTTTTCTAAATGAATTGCTATTATTTGTTTTTTACTTTATGATTTACAATGCACAACCCCATGAATCTTAACATTTTTATAAAACTAATTGATTTTGAATGAGATGAACTATAAGAACTAAACGAACATCTACATCATGCATATATGACTCAAAGCTTTACATGCTATAGTGTGTATTTATTCATAATTTGGTTTCGAAATCTCATCCGTTCATGTGTACCTTACTAGTTTTGAGTAGAGTAGCAAATTTCACTCGGCCCCGGGTATATCAAAATGCAGGGCCCATGCATCATTGCCTTCGGTCGAACCTCGTCCACAAATTTTTGTGCGTGCTATATCTCCACTGGTCCCCGAACCCAAAATGCTGCCTCGTTCCCGTAAAACCAAGAGGCCCACACATATTTAAGGCGTCGACTCGAATCCGTTTACTACGACGTGGCCCCGCATGCCGTAGTACTCCTACAAACCCTACCACCACACTCATCATCGGTTTTCTTCAAGAGGGCGAGGAGAAGCCGATTTGTAGTGGGCGCTTTCAAAAAAGGATCATGAGTGGAGACCCCTACCCTAGGGTGCCCTAGGTAGCTGCCGCACGCATCATTGTTTTCTCTTTTCTTTATGCTCTTGCGCGCTAGAGTGAAATGATGGTTGCTTCGTCCGTCCAGCTTAATGAGGGAAAGGTGGGGCTTTGTGATTTGACCCCTCATCGCTCATTTTCCACTACTGCGGCGCTATGACCGGGGTACCTCCAATTCCAACCGCTGCTCCGAACTGTGATTTGGTGCATCGCACGTGGAACAAGACGGTGGATGAGCCACATGTCTGCCAAAGGGGTCCTATTAAGTGTGTCGCCATTTAGGTATGCGGATGACCGCTTGAGTTGCTACGCCAACACGACAGGAGCAGCCTACCACTTGGTTTTGCTCCTTGGTGAATCCCGACTATATTGATCTAAAAAGATACGTGCTGAACTACCCTCTTCGTCTCGGTTTTTTATTTGTGGGCGTCTCGGTTTATAGGGCCTGCACGTAGTTCTAGGTCATCCATTTGACTAACTAAATATGAGTTACTATGTCACAAAAAGTATATCATTGGATTCTTATTGGTTGATATGTGAAGAAACAAAAGCGAGGTAGAAGTTAATGCACCGCGCCTTAGTATTTTGGGATTATTTGGTTTAAGTAAGATGACTTACTCACCTAGAGCGGAGGGAGTAGTTGCATTTAAAAGTCGAGGGCGGGGCTTTTCCTGCACGGTAGGCGGGGCAGTTCCGCCTAGTCGGTTCGACAGAGACCGAGAAGGCGAGGGAGTAGGCTAGTGCAAGCGTAGGGCTGTGTGATTTGATTCATGAGTTATTTGCTGGACAGGCGGGGCCCGTGATTTGACTTGCCATTATCATTTTAATCTGCTGGCCTTCGACCGGCGTGAGTCTCCGATTCTGACCACCTCCATACAGGTGCCTCTCCCAATGCTCCACCATGTAGTAGTAGAGGCTGGCTCTTGCATGAGAGCCCACTTCTCCGATTTTTCCTTGCCTCTCTTTCCTCCACATATGCAAAAATGCCATGTAAAGCGCACTATTGTACTTGCTCCTACAGGTGCTTAAGCTTGCCACATAGGCATAAAGTCTGATGTGGCAAGTTAATCAAGAAGAGAGAGACTAGTTTGGTGACCCAAGGAAGAAACGGTGCTAAGCACGTGTACCTAGGTGAAAAGACAATTTTGAGTCTATAGCTAATTAAATGAAGCAAACTTAGCAACACCATTTCATTGGAAGATGTCACTCCTTGGCAAATGCAATAAATACTAGTACTCCCTGTGTCCCATAATATAAGAATGTTTTTGGCACTACACTAGTGTCAAAACATTCTTATATTATGAGACGAGAAAATCTGAAAAAGAGATAGAGAGGAGTAAAAAAATACACTTATAGCCAACCTTGTTGTAGTATGAGTGACTAAGTGATGATTATGTATGACATGCCAACATCAGATAGCCTAACGCATCATGTTAAATCTCCAAGGGCGTGACCGCGCGAGCGACGCGACGGTCGTGGTAGGCGCGACCATGATACGGGCTGCTGGCAGCCATTGGATCTGAGATCAAACGGTCGCATGATAAGTTGCTGAAATTTGCAGAATAACCCTCCATGATAGGATATTCACCCATTGGTCTAGAATCACGCGATGCAACCGTTCGATCTCCGAATCAAGGGCTCTCGGAAGCCCGTATCATGGGAGAATGGAAAGCCACTACCCTGCCATTCGCACGCTGGCAGTTTGCTCCTACTCGTCCCCGCACGTCCTTTAATACTACGGCGGTTCGCTCCTAGTCGTCCCGTCCATTCACAATACGGCAGTTCCACTAATCCTAACCTCCTCCCAAATCCATGGCGTCCCAAATCTCCCGATCGGCGGTGAGTACAAGGTTAGAACCATCACCGGCGATGAGTTCGACGTCATCAACACCCGTACTTCATGACGGTGAAAGGATGCCTTTCTCGCTTGGGCGCATATTGAAA
>JAHIAM010000701.1:0-33762 GCA_021605205.1 Aegilops longissima
CCTTCTTGAGGGGAGGCGGCAGGCGGCCCGGTAACCGTCGCCCGCGCAAAGGCGGGCTCGGTGCAGCCAGGGCGGTGAGTGCAGGCAGCCCCTGGGCGGCCTTGAGCAGGCTCGGCGGCAGCAGTGAAAACCACTCCCGTAGGCGTCATCAGCCAGGCGGTAGCAGCAGAGCTCATTGCGCGATGAGCACACTTCGAGCCTCCATGGCCTGTGAGCAGCGAGATGAAACTCAAGCCGGCAGGCGAGTGAGGGGTAGCAGTCGCGGCCGTCTTGCCTCATGGAGGCCTTTGGGGCGATGCTTGCTGCTTTCGTTCCCGCCGGGCGGTGGCGGCGTTAATGGCGGCGATGAGGAGCAACGAGCGCCCCGGTGAGAACCGTCTGGCGGCCTAACGGAGGCGAGGCGGCTCGGTGCTTCAGCCCAGCAGACCCGGCGAACATCGGTTTATGGATCGTGGTCGGCGGAGAATAGAAGTGGCGGAGAGAGCAATTCTGGCGCACCCCTACTGGCGTAAATTTGGTTCGGGTTCAGCGGACCCTTGAGGTTCGAACAACAGGGGTGTCTTGCGGAATCTCGCCTTCTACCTACACTCAGCCGCCTCGCTAGGATCTAAACTCTGAAAAAGAGCACTGAAGAGACCAGGGGTTTATACTAGTTGGGGCCACCATTGTGGTGTAATACCCTACTCTAGTTTGTGGTGTGGTGGATTGCCTCTTGGGCTGATGAGTGATGAACAATACAAGGAGGACAGCCTCGAGGTCTGTTCTTGGCGGTGCGATGAACTGCTAGGGGGAATTCAGTCGCCTTCTCTCTCTCTCTCTCTCTCTCTCTCTCTCTCTCTCTCTCTCTCTCTCTCTCTCTCTCTCTCTCTTTCTCTGTCCAAGGTGCATCCAGCTACCGATCAGGTGTCTCTATTATGGTGGCTAGCTCTACTTATATAGGCAGAGGCCCTGGGCCTCTTCCCAAATATTAGCGGGAAGAGGCGTAACAATTGGCCATTTTGAAGAGAACATCTAGTACACTTATCACGACTAAAAGTTGGTCCTCTTTGTCGAAAGGCTCTGAGTGGTGGCCTTGGCTTGGGCTCCACAATGACTTCCTTCTGCCGTTGGACTGGTCTTGGTCTTGTTGCACGAAATGGATGCCTTTGCTTGATGCTCTCGCTGCGCATGCTCCTTTGCACCAAAGAGAAAGGAGGATCTTTGCATGGGTTGGCGCCGCCTACACGCCCTTGATGCGTCATGGCTTGCGTCATGGGCACCTCGTGAGGTACCCGCCTTGATCTCTCCGCCTCCTCACGAGCCAGCTGCCGAGGCCGTGCACGAGAAGCTCCACAGCCATAATCACGCCCCCTCTGGCCCCTCGAGAGTCTTGAGCTAGTGTTGATGGAGATGGGTGCGTGATGGGCCCCCCTGAGCCCTGCCCATGAGGCCTTGCAGGCGAGCAAGTCAGGGACCCCTGTTCCCGAGCGCATCGGCAGGTCTTAGTCGTGGGGCGAACAACAATCATACCATAGGCTAGCTTCTAGGGTTTAGCCTCTACGATCTTATGGTAGATCTACTCTTGTACTACCCATATCATCAATATTAATCAAGCGGGGTAGGGTTTTACCTCCATCGAGAGGGCCGAACACAGGTAAAAACATCGTGTCCCTTGTCTCCTGTTACCATCCGCCTAGGCCTGATTCTGGACCCCCTACCGAGATCCGCCCGGTTTGACACCGACATTGGTGCTTTCATTGAGAGTTCCTGCGTGTGCGTCGCCGTCGGGAAGGATGCCTCATCCGTCTTTAAAGGCAGCCTTTGTTGCTAAAGAAGCTTTGGCTGTCGGCCAAAACTCTCCGCTAAGCGGTTTCTTTTGACGCTTTGTTACGGCCGCCACGCCTTGAGCGATGACTTCTTGGGTCATCGAAAGCAATCTTCACGTTAATCGAAACTTCGCCGAGCGGTTAGATCCGATGGAGCTCTCTTCCTTAAATGAGCTCTTGGATCGCGCCGCCCATCCAGAATTACTTCTGGACTATGATCAGTTGGGCCTAAACCCGATCGAGGAAGATGCTCTCCCGGGTTACCCACCCGTTGTTGTGGTAGAGGAACAATCTGGCGACCCTTCTTCTAACAGGACTAGCTACGTCCGGTTCCCAATCCCTCCATGCGGATTCAGCGGAGGAGAGGGCGTCCTCAAGCCCTGAACCTAAAAGTCGAGACGTGGGCTAGATTCATCGGACAACATCCAGAATCAAGCTTCCAAGTTGGAGCTCCTTGGCCTCAAGTCTCAGATCAGGCGGGTTCGGATTTAATTCCACCGCCCACCCAAACATAAGCGACCTATACGAATTCGGCAAGAGCCCAGAAAGCAGTACACCATTCTTGGGCGATTCCTCTGGTTATGGACAGGATAAAAAGGACTGCAGGGAGGAAGCATAATCTCATTCTTCTGCAATAATTGCACGGACAACGGGATCCTCAATGCTATAAATCGCCGTGACATTACCTGCGCTTTGCCGACTTGGCGTCCATAGTCTGAAAGTACTATCGATGGAAGCGCACAGCAAACCAAAGCAAGATTTTGGGACAATCCGGCCTTGAATACAACCCGGTCCGAAATAAAAGGGTGCATCATCGCCGAGCACTGGGTTAAATACCAAAAGCAAAAACCCTCTATAGGGCATGGAACCATCTTTGGAGGGATGGCTCAATGGACCTGTAAAATTCATAGTCTGAGGCGCCACTCCAACTCATAGCCTTAGAGCATGTTGGATACTCGGCGGTGGCCAAAGTGGCAAAAGAGCTTCTAGCTCTAGAGCACCAACCAGGGGATACGATGCGGTATTAACAGTCTTGAGACTTTCGCATCAAATAATCTGTGAAGCGAACACTCCGTAGCCTTGCGAAGTCTACCAAGTAGCAACAATAAACCCATGGGTGACCACGGCTATTACCTTTAATGCGTTGGCGAACCTAAATTCGAATAGCCCGAGCACCGGCCGCATTGGTCCTCGGTCCGATAGTGGGCGACTTTTGCCTCACCAAAGGTACTCATGAATGGCAGCGGATTGAACCTTATTACAAGAAACCCTCGAAAAATGGAAATAGACTAGAGCCGCATTAATGAAGCTGCACAACCTTTAGAGGAATAATCCCGGTCAGGAAGCATCTTTGTACAGGGAAAAATCACCTTTGGATGTGGTGTTGACACCGGATAATTACTGAGATCCGAGGAGGTCACGTTCAAGTGGCCCGTTCAGACGGATACCACGCTCTATTAGAGCGAGAGGCATTCACAATTTTCAAGCTATACCCCATTATGGGTACATGAAGCTCAAAATGCCGGGCCCAATGGAATCATCACCCTTGCTAGTGACCGGACATAGCACTCAGCGGCGAAAATAAGACGACCGCATTGGCCCTTGAGGCACTATCCAAAGCCCTAAGCGGCCGAGGAACTCACTTCTACGCTCCACGGTGAATAGGGACGATGTAATACTCGATAAGAGATCCAAGTCCACCTCCTTTAAACCGGCGGACGAAATAGTCAAATTCAAGTCCATCAACGGACCCTACAAAAGCGGCCTCCATCGGGGCACAATTAAATCCTGATGTAGGCGCACTAAGAGAATTCTCTCTGAAAATTGGGACATTTTGCACGGCACCCTTCAGACATGCCGGGGAATCCCATGCGGCTGGCGAGCATAGCCTAAACATCCTAAAAGGATTCAAGCCGATCAAACAGGCTCTTGGTGTTTCTCAGAACCCAAGAGACGAGCCATGGGAAGAGCTAGCCAAACTATTGGGGCGGATTCGCCGGAGATATAAAACATCCGGATTGGCTAGCAAACTGGTGATGGTACCAAAGAAGGATAAATCACAAGCGCCTATCGTCGATTTCAAGGACCTCAACAAGGCTTGCCCAAGGATCCTTCCCCTCCCCGCATCGATCAAATTATCGGCGCTACCGCGGGACACGATTCATTGTGCTTCCTCGGCGCATACTCAGCTACCACCAAATTAAGATGGCGAGAACTGACCAAGCATAGCGGCATTCATCCTCCACTCGGCCCATTCGCTTCAACACAATGCCCCTCGGGCTCAAAAAGCATGGCGCAACATATCGGCGCATGATTCGGACATGTCGGCAAACCAGATCGGCAAAAGCAGTGGAGGCATACTTAGGCGATGTGGTGCGTCAAAAGCAAGCATGTCGAAACTCTAGTGGGCGACTTGAGGCTCACATTCGATAATCTCCGAACATATGACATAAAGCTCAACCGGAAAAATGCGTTTTGGCGTACCAGCGGAAAGCTCTTGGGCTTCATTGTATCCGGCGGAGGAACTGAAACAAACCCAGCCAAGATCCGAGCTCTGTCACAATTGGATATCCCAAAGACCTCAAACAAATACAAAAATTATTTGGATGCATGGCGGCTCTAAGCGCTTTATCTCCGTTTGGGAGAAAAGGCATTACCCTTTATCGCCTCCTCAAGCCTTTTGAACACTTGAGTGGGCGGATGCCGTCCTGGCGGACTCGAAGAAATAAAAGCCATATTGGCAACAAACCCGATCCTGGCACGCAACATGGGCGAACCAATGCTATTATATATCGCGGCAACTCATCAAGTTGTAAGCGCGGTGCTCGTTGTCAAACAAAAGCAGACGGACACAAGTTCCCCTTCAAAAACCAGTTTACTACGTGTCCCTTGTCCTAACTCCATGCAAGTCCACGGTACCGCATTATCAAAAAGATAGCATCTGGCGGTGTTTATGGCATCCGGGAAGCTGTGACACTACTTTCAAGAGTGTTCGATAGCGGTAGCCTCGAAGTACCTCTTAACGACATTATAAACAACCGTGGCGATGGGACGGATTGCCAAATGGGCCATTGAGCTCCTCCGTTCGACATAACCTATAAGCCACGGCGAGCTATTAAGTGCAAGTTTTGGCCAACCGTGCCGAATGGACGAAGCTGAACTCCCTAAAAATCGGCGCATATTCCAGCTGGATAATGCACTTTGATGGCTCCAAAATGTTGGCTGGCACAGGGGTGGCATCGTTAAGCGTCCCTAACGGAATCTGATTCAATCGTACTCGGATAATGTATCGGACTCCAACAACGCGGCGAATCTGAGGCTCTTCTACATGGTCTCGGATGGCGATCTCCATGGGCATTCAAGCGCCTAGAGGTGTGCGAGGATTGAACCTCGCGATATCCCAAATAAATGGAACTTTGATGCCAGGATCCGAAAATGGCAGCTTATCGCAATGCCGTCCTAAAAATGTCATTTCGGTTTGAGGGCTCGAATTTCACCATATAGCAGGGATAACAACGAGGCGTGAGCGTGTTGCGCATCAGCGTAAAGCGATGATAAATCCCCAACATCTTCCTAGAGGCTGTTCAAGCCATCCAAGTATTATGGGAGGAGAGTCGGAAATAACAACCGGACCCAAGCGCCTTACTCCCACGAACATTCGACACGGTTGGTGGTTACGCCAAAAAAATAACACCCTCATTACGTAATAATGGCAGTCATTGCCCGTGGTGAGAACCATTCTAGCCTATCTAACGGGCATGAACTTCCGAGGACCAAAAGCGAGGCCCGCTGCATAGTCTCGGCGATCTAAAGCCTATAAGGTCCATGAGGAGAGCTTTATAAGAAAAGCACAGCAGGAGTCCTTCAAAGGTGTATCTCCGAAGAGGAAGGCGGAATCTTGGCTGAAATTCATGCGGGACTCGGCGGGCACCTGCAGCCGGGCCCTTGTAAGCAAGGCCTTCCGTCTGAGTTTTATTGGCGACGGCGAGGCGAGATCTCGGGACTTAGTCAACGATCGTCGGATGCCACTCTTTGCTAATCAAGCCACATACCACCCACCGCCCTCAAAACTATACCCATCACACGGCCTTTGTGGTGCAGGGACTTGACATGGTTGGACCCCTTAAAGGGGAACCCACAAGCAAAAATACCTCTGGTCATGGTGGATAAATTCACCAAATGGATAGAGGCCAAGCACTGTTAAGGCGGCGAATCCGGACGATGATAGACTTCATATCGGGGGTCGTACACGTTACGGTGTCCCCATGACATCATCGCGATAGCGGCCACGAACTTCGGTAAGCGAGGTCAAACTCGGTGCAAAAACATGGGCATCAAGCTCGACTCGCTTCATTCTATCACCCTCAAACTAATGGTCAAGTCGGCGAGCAAATGGTCTAATTATGGCGACATCAAACCCAGATTAGTGTGGTCCCTCAAGGAATCTAACACGCACTTGGTAGAGGCTTCGACTCCGTACTACAGGGGCTGCGGACCACTCGAATCGCATGACCGGATTCACACCATTCTTTATGGTATCTGGTGCTGGCGGTTACGCCTGCGACATAATTCATGACTCACCTCGCATGCGCATATGCGAAGAAAGAAGCCGAGCTCGTCGGCGAGGACAGTTGGGCGCCTTGGAGGAGGGCGTGGCGTAGCAAAAGCCCGTTCGCATTCTATCAACAGCAGGCTCGAAGATATCAAAGCGAGAAATGCGGGCCAAAACTTACAATGTTGGCGAGCTAGTTCTCGCTGCCGGACAAGAAAAGGATAAACTCAAACCCAAATGGGAAGGTCCCTTTATCATCGACCAAGTCTGACGGTGGAAGCGTCTGCGTCTGCGAGATGCATCGGATAACCGACTCGAGCGAACCCATGGAGCGCAGCCCGTCTCGAAGATTCTCGCCTAAGCGCGGATTCTGAGTTCGTCTCCTTCCTCTGTCCATATTTTACACTTTAGCTGTTTTCTATTTTCCTCCTTCTTCCTCCTTTTTTCCCAGCCTTTGAAGGCTCACTAGCGCATTGTTACACACACTTGCCAGCGCTATCCGCTCATTGTACTGGGGCTTCTTTCACGAAGCTTATTTATAAGGCTTCATGCCCAATACATGTGTCACACTTCCGCATGTACCTTTTATTCACCATTATAAGCATCGATATGACTTAAGTTTTGGCCAAGCTGGGTTGCACTGGCTCCATGCTTACCCCTCGTTCCCGATTGTTCGGCTAGGTGGTAAAGGAGCACCTCTGCGATTATTCTTGCCGGGTCAGCGGATGTGTACCTCGGTACAGGTGAAGCCGAAGCTAAGCGTTCTTAAGAGAATATTCGATTCGGTGAACTAAAAGAAGATTTCTTACCTATTTATTTATCTGCGCCCGGATGTTTTTACCTTTTTTCGTGGTCAGGACATGCACCTTAGGGCATGCCTCCCGAGAAAGGAACCCCTAACGGAACTATTCTCCTGGAATATGTTTCTTACTAACCATGTAATATAACTATCGGGACCCGATTCCAAGTCACATCGATCTAGCGGTAACACCTCATATCACTTTGCGGCCTCCGCATGCGGTATTCCCACGGTGTCGCCTTACCATGGCGGGACCGTTTGCGCCTTTTGGCTCACGTATATGATAGTGTTGCTAGCATCCATATAATGAAGAACCCGGGCGACATGGCTGGTCGTGAACCCAAGCGGCACTAACCCATGGGGACAGGCATACATGAATCAACCGAGCATGTCGATGTCGGCGTGTGAATCCGGGCTGTGCTTTGGGCTAATGAGGACTCGGGAACCCGGCTGTATGTGAGCTAAGCGAGGACTCAGATGTCACTGCGTCACATTTCCCGAAGGACAGACACATGAGCGAAGTGAATCACATACCCGGCGATTAAGCGTCACAAGCGGTAGTGTTGGGCTAGCGAGGACTCGGTGAACCGGGCTGTAGCGGACTACTATGGCTCAAGGAAGCACTAGACTACATTTCCCCATAAGAGGCTGCCAAGGATAAACAACTAGATTGTGGATCCCACACATACCAAGCATTTCAAACATACACACAATATGCTCGATATGTGTAAATACAACATGGCATCACAACATAACTCTCGACTCAAGTATTTATTCATTAGGCTCCGAGGGCGAGATATTACAAACATGGATCTCATGACCCAACATTGAGCATACAAATCAAAACACATGCGAAGCTTAACATGTACGATACGAGACATCTACAAATGAAAAAGGCTTAGAAGCGACTATCTACGAGATCTGTAGAGGGCACTAGATCGTGGTGAGGTAACAAGCTAAGCGTCGAAGTCCACAGCGGAACTACTAAGCGAGGCTGAAGTCTCTCTGCAAAAACATAAATTAAGCAAGCGTGAGTACAAATGTACCCGGCAAGACTTACATCGAACTAACTACAAATGGATCATTATCAACAAAGGGGTGGTGGAGTTTAGCTGCGGCAAGCCAGCTTTGACTTCGGTGGCTATCCTAACTACAACTGCAAGTAACTCCTTTGAGGTGGCGCACGAGTCCACATATTCACCATATCAATACACCACTATGGATCCGCTCCGTCTCCCTCGAAGCGCCATCCATAGCACTCACGCTTATCTTGCGCGTTTTAGAGTATCCACTTTCACTTGTCTATGAACTATCTGAGCAACCCGAAGTCCTTTACAGCGTACGGCTATTCGAATAGATGATGTTAACCTGCGGTGGTGTACTTCTTCACACGCTCTCGCCACTTACCACCATGTACCGTCGTGTATCTCGGCAACCTTCAAGCGGGCTTTGGCGAGAGTCGGCCCGCGACGACTAACCACACAAGTCTCTAGTCGGGTTTATCGCCTATTCGGGTTCCATCCACGAGGAGATCCGGCGGGGTGTCGCTCACGGCCCCAAACAATGAGCAGGGTTCCCGAGGCACCAAGCAGGCGTCGGTACACCGTGCCTCGTGTCTCTACTGTAACATAGCCCACCCCTAGGGTCGGCGCTACATACGGCCCCCAATACATATCCTACAAACACGAAACTAGTTGCAACTCACGGGCCGAGATCGAGGCGATTAATAAGCCAAGAGGAATTGATTCTAGGAACCCAATGTGTGGTAGTAGCTGTTCATGGATCACAAACACAGAACTCAGTTCACGAGGGCGGCTTCAATGAGACAACCCACCATGTACTCCTACATGGCCTCTCACCTTCTACCTTTACCAAATCGTGTTCACACACTTAGCTCACACAGTGGGACATATCCACACCTCGATTCATCCTCGATGAATCGGGCCTGACTCAACTCTAAGAAGTAGCGAGGCATGACAAGCAAGCATGAATGAGTAGGCTGTGAGGGCTCAAACAACTTCTACTCATGCTAGTGGGTTTCATCTATTTCTTGTGGAATGACGAGGTCATGCGAGAGGATAAAGGGGTTCAGCTACCACAGCAAGTACCGGATGAATCGTTGTTGTCCTAATGCAGTAAAAAAGCAAGAAGCGAGAGAGTGGGATTGTATCGGAATGAACAAGGGGTTTTGCTTGCACAGCACTTACGAAGATAGCATTGTGTCTTCATCGGTGTCAGCGATCACAACATCGGTACAAGCGTCTACGAGGGAACAACACCGGCAAATAAAGAAGAAACACGATCAATGCAATGCACAATATGATTCATGCTATGACATGGCAATATGAATGTGTTTTGGGCTAATGCAAGCTAGAACAGTTTGAGATGAGTCCATTTGAACCAAGATTCAAATGCAAACCCATTTAAAAAGGTCATATTAGTGCATTAACTTGTTTCACCTAAACAGCAAGGTTAAAGTGTTCTAACATGCATGAAACCAGTACAGATGGAAAGATTGGATTTTTCGATCAATTTTCATATATAACTTATTTCATTTGGAGTTATGGTTGAATCTCTATGAATTTTGAAGTTTGCACTATTTTACGGAATTTCTGATTATCTAGAATTAAACTAATTCTAGAAAATGGTCTTCTGCGCCATCCTTTGCATCGGCATGACATAGCGAGTCAGCAGGCGGCCAGTCAAGCTGACCAGTGGGGCCAGCGTGTCGATGTCTAACTAAACTAACCTAGTTTAATTAGCACTAACAGAGGTCAAACTAATTAAGTATGCACCTAAACTAGATTAATTATCGGGCGGGGCCCGCATGTCATAGACCGGGGAGGTCAATCCCAGGTCAGCAGAGGCTAAACCACCGGCGGTCAAGGCGGTCAACCGCCGGTGTTTAGCCTTGGCCCGAGGCGAGCAGCGGAGGCATCGGGAATCGCCTGAGGCGACCATTTCTTGTGCGGAGAGGCTCTACGTGCGAGAGACTCGTCCGCATCCAGTGGTGGTGGTGTTAGGGCTCGGGGTGGTCGGAAAAGACGTCGGCGGCAGCGTTGGCGGCTGCCGGAGCTCGGATGAGCTTCGGGGCGTCGCTAGGAGGCATGGCGGGGAGATGCGGGCTGTCTGCGGGCTCCTGAGGATCTGGCCAAGTCTTGGTGGCGCTTCGGTTTCGAGCTCTGGCGTCTGTGGCCCGCGACATGGCGGCGGGCAAAGCTCTCGGCCGTGATATTATGAGGGTTAGGGGCAGCTCGGCGGCGTGGCTAGGGGAGAAGAAAGATGAGCTCACGGCGAGTGCGTGATGCCTCGAGAGCTCGGGGAGGCAGCGAGTCGGCAGCGGGTCGGCGGCAATCTTGGGGCCGAAGGTTGAAGAAGGAGTCGAGGAAGCCGCTGCGAGGCGCATCCGGTCGCGTGGATCGGCAGAGATGGCGTGAGGTCGACGGCGGATCTTTACGCCATGGTGGGGAGGCTAAGCTGAGCTCGGTGGGCACAGTGGCAGCAAGCGGCTCAGCAACAACCTTCGATTCTTGAAGAAGGTTAGAGGAGGCGAGGCGAAATGTGAGGAGAGGCGAGAGAGGCGGTCGGGGCTCGTGCCATCGCGAGGAGCCCAGGCGTGCGAGAAGCGGCAGGAAGCGGAGGAGGTGGCAGGCGCGTGCGGCGTCTGGCGAACCTGCGCCTCGCGTCCTTGGCAGCAGTGGAGGGCGGCCGGCAGATGGGCTGGTGAGCTACTCTGATGCCGGGCCGGCGAGTAAGCGCGGGTAATCTCTCTCTCTCTCTCTCTCTCTCTCTCTCTCTCTCTCTTTTGTTAATGTAATTCTATTTCTCTGTAACTTCCGGGCTTTATTAAAAATAGCAGAACGTTTTCAAAAACCTGAAGATAATTGTGGGCTCTGGTTGGAATATTCCCAACAGCCCTCACTTAAGTTCAGAATTAATTGAGCATTTAAAATATTATATAGCAATTCAATGCCCAATTGCAAATAGCATTAGATTTAATCCAGTGACCCAAACCTGTCCTAGAAAAATGTGAACCATTTTTGTCAGAGGTTTTAGACCAAGACAAAGTTGATGAACATTATTGAAGGCCATTTCAGGATCATTGAAAAATATTTTAGTAACCCTAGTTGGATTAAGTGGTGCTGGGGGTTTCTGCCATCCCCATTTCAACTTTCTTAGAAAATTTAGCATTGATGACATGATGATCATGCAAGGACAAGCGGAGGCTAAGCTAGGGTTGTGACAACTCACCCCCACTAAAGAAGAATCTCGTCCGAGATTCAAGGCGTGAGTAAGAAGGCGGAGGGGCACAAGACCAACACAATCTCCACGATCCAAGTTGCACCTCATAAGGTTGTTGACTCGTTGCATACATTGATCTTGACATCCTCGCTTTTGAGATCTTCATCCACGCGATGACGACGGAAAGAAACTCTACTAGGATTGATCCCCTCAAAGATCGAACTATACAATCTCGACTCGCGGAATGAGATGTTGAAACATCTCGGGTTAAGACACAAAACACATCGAGAGGGATGGAAGAACAAACGACGGGGTTTGAAAGTAGCGAGGAAAAATTGCCATGATTCGGCAATGGGGCACCTTAGGAAAGGTGACTCGTAGAATTATTCCCTTAAGTGGCAAAAAGAATTACTTTTGATGAATAGATCATTGAAATTCTCTAAATCAGCCTAAGGAGAATCACAAACGATCGTTTGAAGGAGCTCGGAGGAATGGCATACTCAAGCTAGGATGGATGATGTGGAATACCTTGTTGAAGACAACGCGATGCATGATTTGCTTATCGTCGGAAATGGATGGGACTCATGGGAAATTGGCACAATGACGGTGCAAGCTGGGGAAAAATTCAAATGTTGGGAATGTTTCAACCATCATATCTGCCTGAGATTCAGATCTGGTTGGTAACAGGATGTTTCAGACATCATGTCTAGAAAAGATAGTTTGCAACACAAACCGATGAGATGATGTTGCGAAATTCTCGGGAAATGAACTATGATAGCAAGCTCCAAAACATGAGCTAGTTCTGCTACAAACCTGTGCACGCGCTGTCCAAGACAAGCATGACCACATGATAGTCTTACAACAAAACACTAACGAGTCCTGGTTGGGAACCATCAATGAGGATATCGAAGTCCTTTCATAAGTCCGGATTAGATCCTATGAAGGAACTCCTTCTCCTTGAACAAATCAATTAGTGGCTTGGTGTGCGGGGAATACATATGGAGGGAGGTAATTAATCTACCTAACCATAGAATACATTCGCACATGCATAAGCTGACTTGGGATGGTACGGAGGAAAACAAAAACAATCTTTCTTGAACTCACGGTGGCAACTTGCACCAAATGCACATGAATTGAGAAGTCACTTCTTCCATCAAGCATAAGCTTCATGAGCGGAACACGAAGGCATTGCTTACAAAGTTTTCAACACTAGGTTGATGTTAAACATGAATCATGGGGGAGACAAAATGTTGCTGATGGGCCCAACAGCAACTCATCGGAATTTCCATATCACTGGACTTCCACCATCATGTGAACACGGTGATAGCATTGGTCAGACCAAAAGATGTAATGGTGTATGCTCAAGGAATCAACCACGAGTAAGACAACATTACGAACATCGTTGGTTCTGATTTGATTTGATGATAGCCCATACTCAAATCAAAGTTTGTTAAGATGATAGGTCCATTAATTGATCACGAGGACCAATCGATGAAGAAATCATCTTTCTACAACAAACACAACACGAGGATATCCTTTGAAATGAACTAAGTTAGACAAGCTTTATCTTCCAACTCTCCAAGTTGTTGTTTAGCTTGACCAACTAGCTCAGGGATATCCAACACAGATTCTTGCAGAAGGGGTGGTTTAGAGGAAAACCAACTTGATCACGAGCTCAGCATAACGGTCAGGGAACAACCTGATGATACATCCGGGAAGATATCCAGAAAATCATGAACCACCGATAAGCTACTAAGCTCGAGAACAATCTTGCTTTCAAGGGCAAGATGATATGACTAAATAATAAAGGGATTGATACAATCCTAACTCTTGATCGAAGAGTGCACCAAAATAAGGACTAGGTTGCACGATCAATCTTAGGATGATGATTTAATAACCAACACGCTAAGAATGAGAATATTGTCCATTTACTACCAAGCAACGAGTTGCTCGGAGTATTGGTTTCACACATCACAATTCACTTGTCGGCATTCCGATTACAACAACACGAGGACCGAGGAATGAATGATGATGGTGAGAAGTATCATTGCATCAAGAATCCATAAGAGATGGTGCAATTCCTATGATATTCTTGACCGAAATAGGGTAATACTCAAGGTAGAACAGAACAAAAGCTAGATTGGCATTTTGATCGCAAAATACAACTACTTTGACCCAATCCTAGAAATGGATAAGGTCTTTGGAGTTTGTTTCTCCTAGTCATTCCGAATAGAATGGCAGACGGACCACAAGAATAATAGGCATCGATGAACACGATGCACATACTCTTGACTATCAATTGATAGATGAAGGTCGAATATAAGCGAAGGGACAACTCGAGAGAACATAAGATTATTTGAGTTGTGGATGCATCGATTAGTATGTCGAGCAAAGCTCAACATTTCTTCGGATAACCCATGCGAGAAAGGTAGAATTGGCAGATTCACAATGCAGAATGGAGAACTCATCAAGAGTGCTCTGGTTGTGATCTTTTGGTTCAAAGAACTTCTGCCATAATGGTTCATGGTATTGGAAGAACGGTATACCACAGACCTCGAGGACTAATGCAAAGGTTACTGATAACCTAAGGGAGCTAGCAATTACTATCAACATGAAGTAAGTAGGGTGAATCTCGGGTTCAAGAACCCAGGAATAGAATACCTACATACTAAGTGGCATCACAGGATACTTTTGAGAATATTGGCGAGAATCATCACCTTTGGGGATGCAAAGCATTGCTAGATTACTAAGTGGTCCTCTAAGACACCTAGGGCCATAATAATAACTCAACATATATGGCGAGGTAGCGAAGTACCTCAACTCGACGATTAGTGTGGTTAATCGGCCCAAAGGGACATTAAAAGCGGGAGGAAGGAATTTTGCAAATGCTTGATTATTTAGAAACACAGGATGACTTCGGACAGCATAACTTGCTGTAAATGCTCGAGAAAAGATTTGAGACATTCACAAGAATTTTCATAGTCCTTAACAACATCATATCAAGGTTACGGTTCGGTGACAACATACCAAAAGTAGTAGAAACTGAATTGAGGCTGGAACCAACAATCCCTCTGAGTCTACGGATTAGTAACACGTGATCTGATAGAAAGATGAAGCCTAGTTCTTAATCCCGTAGAAGAGAAGAAGATGATTTCGGATCGAGAAGGCCATAGGGTAAAGGAGTAAAAAGAGCCTTCGTTCCTTCCACAATCAATTCCCCTCGTAACTAAAGCATTTCTAGACAAAACTTTGACCGGTTTGGCTTGATAATCCTCTGAGCGATCGGGCTCACGATACCAAAGCTATCGGGACCCGATTCCAAGTCACATCGATCTAGCGGTAACACCTCATATCACTTTGCGGCCTCACATACGGTATTCCCACGGTGTCGTCTTACCATGGCCGGGACCGTTTAGCCTTTTGGCTCACGTATATGATAGTGTCGCTAGCATCCATATAATGAAGAACCGGGCGAAATGGCTAATCGTGAACCAAAGCGGCACTAACCCATGGGGACGAGGCATACATGAATCAACCGAGCATGTCGATCGTGCGTGTGAATCGGGCTGTAGCCTTTGGGCTAACGAGGACTCAGGGAACCGGGTGTAGCAGAGCTAAGCGGGACTCGGATGTCACCGTGTGACATTTCCCGAAGAGACAGAACCACGAGAGCAAGTGAATCACATGCCCGGCAGTCAAGCGTCTGAGCGGTAGTCTTTGGGCTAGCGAGGACTCCGGTGAACCGGGCTGTAGCGGACTACTATGGCTCAAGGAAGCACTAGACTACATTTCCCCATAAGAGAGGCTGCCAAGGATAAACAACTAGATTGTCGGATCCCACATACCAAGCATTTCAAACATACACACAATATACTCGATATGTGTAAATACAACATGGCATCACAACATAACTCTATGACTCAAGTATTTATTCATTAGGCTCAGAGGCGAGATATTACAAACATGGGTCTCATGACCCAACATTGAAACATACAAATCAAAACACATGCGGAAGCTTAACATGTGCAGTGCAGACATCTACAAATGAAAAGGCTTAGAAGCGACTATCTACCAGATCCTGCCGAGGGCACAAGATCGTAGCTGAGGTAACAAGCTAAACGTCGAAGTCCAAGCGGAACTACTAGCGAGATTGAAGTCTCCCAGCAAAAACATAAATTAAGCAAACGTGAGTACAAATGTACCCAGCAAGACTTACATCAGAACTAACTACAAATGCATCAGTATCAACAAAGGGGGTGGTGGAGTTTAACTGCAGCAAGCCAGCTTTGACTCGGTGGCTATCCTAACTACGACTGCAAGTAACTCCTTTGAGGTGGCGCTGCGAGTCCACATATTCACCATATCAATACACCACTATGGATCCGCTCCGTCTCCCTCGAGCGCCATCCATAGCACTCACGCTTATCTTGCGCGTTTTAGAGTATCCACTTTCTCTTGTCTATAGGCTATGCGGGCAATCGAAGTCCTTTACGCGGACATGGCTATTGAATAGATGATGTTAACCCTCCGGTGTACTTCTTCACACGCTCTCGCCACTTACCACCATGTACCGTCGTGTATCTCGGCAACCTTCAGCGGAAGCTTTGGCAAGGGAGTCGTCACGACTGACTAACCACACAAGTCTCTAGTCAGGTTTATCGCCTATTCGGGTTCCATCCGCGAGAGATCCGGCGGGGTGTCGCTCCGGCCCCAAGCGATGAGCAGGGTTCCCGAGGCACCAAGCAGGCGTCCCGGTACACCGTGCCTCGTGTCTCTACGAAACATAGCCCACCCCTAGGGTCAGCGCCATACACGCCCCCAACACATATCCTACAAACACGAGAAACTAGTTGCAACTCACTGGACGAGAGATCGGGCGATTAATAAGTGAGAGAATTGAGTTACGGAACCCAATGTGTGGTAATGCTTGTTCATGGATCACAAACACAGAACTCAGTTCACGAGGGCGGCTTCAATGAGACAACCCACCATGTACTCCTACATGGCCTCTCACGCTACCTTTACCAAATCGTGTTCACACACTTAGCTCACACAGTGGGACATATTCACACCTCGATTCATCCTCGATGAATGGGACTGACTCAACTCTAAGCGTGCAGGCATGACAAGCAAGCATGAATGAGTAGGCTGTGAGGGCTCAAACAACTCCTACTCATGCTAGTGGGTTTCATCTATTCTTGTGGAATGACAGAGTCATCTGAGAGAGGATAAAGGGTTCAACTACCGCAGCAAATATGAGATGAATCGTTGTTGTCCTAATGCAGTAAAAAAGAGCAGGAGGCGAGAGAGTGGGATTATGTCGGAATGAACAAGGGTTTTGCTTGCACAGCACTTACGAAGATAGCATTGAGTCTTCATCGGTGTCAGCGATCTGCGTCGGTACAAGCGTCTACCGAGGGAACAACACCGGCAAACAAAGAAGAAACACGATCAATGCAATGCACAATATGATGCATGCTATGACATGGCAATATGAATGTGTTTTGGGCTAATGCAAGCTAGAACAGTTTGAGATGAGTCCATTTGAACCAAAGATTCAAATGCAAACCCATTTTAAAGGTCATATTAGTGCATTAACTTGTTTCACCTAAACAGCAAGGTTAAAGTGTTCTAACATGCATGAAACCAGTACAGATGGAAAGATTGGATTTTTTGATCAATTTTCATATATAACTTATTTCATTTGGAGTTATGGTTGAATTTACGTGAAATTTTGAAGTTTGCACTATTTTACGGAATTTCTGATTATCTAGAATTAAACTAATTCGAGAAAATAAATTCTTTGTGACCTTTGCATCGACATGACATAAGCGAGTCAGCAGGCGGCCCAGGTCAAGCCCGACAAGTGGGGCCGTGTGTCGATGTCTAACTAAACTAACCTAGTTTAATTAGCACTAACCTAGGTCAAACTAATAAAGTATGCACCTAAACTAGATTAATTAGCAGGCGGGGCGCATGTCATAGACCGGGGAGGTCAAATCCATGAGTCAGCGAGGCTAAACCACCGTGGTCAACCGCCGGCGTTTAGCCATGGCGAGGCAACAGGCGGAGGCATCGAGAATCGCCAGGCGACCATTTCTTGTGGCGGAGAGGCTCTACGTGCGAGGAGACTCGTCGCATCCCAGTGGTGGTGTTAGGGCTCGGGTAGGTCGGAAAAAAGCGCGGCGATGGCGTTGGCGGCTGCGAGCTCAGACGAGCTTCGGGTCGTCGCTAGGAGGCATGGCAGGAGATGCGGAGTGGTGTTGCGGGCTCCTGGGGACGCGATGAGTGTGGTGACGCGCTCGGTTTCGAGCTTACGCGTCTGTGTCCATGACGGTGACATGGCCTGCGGAGCCGAGCTCTCGGCCGTGATGGCCAACGGGGTTAGGGGGCAGCTCGAGCGAAGTGGCTAGGGAGAGAAGAAAGATGAGCTCACAGCGAGTGCAGCAGTGGCCTTAGAGAGCTCGGGGAGGCAACGAGTCGAGCGTGGGGTCGCCGGCGATCTTGGGGCCCGAAGGTTGAAGAAGTGGTCGAGGAAGCCGCTGCGGGGCGCATCCGGTCGCGTGGATCGGCGGAGATGGCGTAGAGGTCGACGTCGGATCTTTCTGCCATGGTGGGGAGGCTAAGCGAGCTCGGTGGGGCGGTGGCAGCAAGCGGCGATAGATAGCTTCGATTCGCGTCTTGAAGAGAGTTAGAGGAGGCGAAGCGAAATGAGGAGAGGCGAGAGAGGCGGTCGGGGCTGCGTGGCATCGCGAGGAGCCCAGGCGATGAGGCGGCGGCGAAGCGGGGAGGTGGCAGGCGCGTGCGGCGTCTGGTGAACCTGCGCCTCGCGTCCTTACAGCCTTGGTGGAGACGGCTAGCGAGATGGGCCTGGTGGGCTGCTACAGTGCCAGGCCGGCCAGGTAAGCGCCAGGTAATCTCTCTCTCTCTCTTTTGTTAATGCTTTTCTATTTCTCTGTAACTTCTGCGCTTTATTAAAAAAATAGCAGAATGTTTTCAAAAACGCTGAAGATAATTGTGGGCTCTGGTTGGAATATTCCCAACAGCCCTCACTTAAGTTCAGAATTAATTGAGCATTTAAAATATTATATAGCAATTAAATGCCCAATTGCAAATAGCATAAGATTTAATCCAGTGACCCAAACCTGTCCTAGAAAAATGTGAACCATTTTTGTCAGAGGTTTTAGACCAAGACAAAGATGATGAACATTTTTGAAGGCCATTCGAGGATCATTGAAAAATATTTTAGTAACCCTAGTTGGATTAAGTGGTCTTTGGGGGTTTACGCCATCCCCATTTCAATTTTAGAGAAAATTTAACATGGCGACATGATGATCATGCAAGGACAAGCGAGAGGCTAAGCTAGGGCTGTGACAATAACATAACTAGTTGGGCACTTATGCGATAAAGCACTAATGACCCCTTTGGTATCCATGCATGCCCGGTTTTTATGTAACGCGAGGTATTCGGACACACTCAGGACTCTTTGGGTCCCGAGGTTGAAGCGAAAAGGTCCGCTATGACAAGCGATCTACAATCCGGCTAGAAGGCATTTTACATGTCACCTTAAATTACATAGTCAATTTAACTAATTGTGTTCCTCTTCAATGCCATCTAACGGGCTGTCTAGTTCTGATCCTGCTGGGAATACTGCGGCCAATTCTACGGCGTACACTAAGCTCACAGGATCTCCTTCCCGCCGGGCCCCACAGTCCGACCTCGGCCATGTGGTTTGGGTCAGCCTCCGTGTACAGCGTCTTCGCCATGGACCGAGCCTCCTGGCGCCTTGATGGCAGGCGATATCTTCCATAATCGAAGCGCCCGCGCTCACTGGAACCTCTCTGCAAACTCCCAAGGCCTTGGGTAGGGAGGCGGATGGCCACAAGGCACTGGCGGCGACTTTCATCACTGCCGAACTTCGTTACGTGCGGTTATAAACTTCGTGAAGAAGGTCACCCGTGGAACCGGGCATTTCCTCTGCGGGGCGGCTGTGAGCATACCTCTGAGACATAACTCATTAGTCGACTTCCTCGCCGAACTCTTTTTCAAAGTTCGTTTAAGCACTTACTAAAAATGCAGCGTCGAAGCGCCGATTCTCCTTATAGTCAGGACGGTGAGCACGAACATCTTTTAGTTCCTCACCCGGTGGGTGTTGGCATCTTGGAATTATTTTCTCTGCCTCACCCTCATAAGCCGTTCTCATGACCTTTAACGGCGCAGAGATGTTGCTTGTCGGATCTACCGGCGCCATATGCAATGTTATTGTCGATTTATACACGCGCACTTCACAACATACTTATCTTTTAAGCGTATATTACCATAGGGGTCTCTTTGGCTTCCCACAGTCGCGGCTTGTCTTGGCCTCAAGTTGGGCTTTGCACTCTTCAAGCTCCGGGACAGTTGGGTATTCTTTTACGTAAGATCTGAACAATAAATGATCCTTAAATCAGTTATTCTAACTATTTCAAGTCTCGAGACTCTTGGCATATATAAGCATTAAATTTCCTCACTCGTATGTCTTTTACATCTTTGCTCGGTGGCTCTGGCTAGACCATCTTGGCTGCGCAGAGTGCATCTCCCGAATTGAAGGCGTTCAATGCCTCTTGGGAGAAACATGTATCACGAAAAATTGTCCATGGCGCTGTGATTCATGGCACTCTCCACCTCGGAGTTGGTGGCGGATAATCTGTCGGCATCCTCTATCGGAGGAGCATCCGATGCGCCTCGTATTCGCCTCCGCTTACAGGCCTAGCTTTGAAGCTTTGGTGGCGGAGGCTCGATTGGCAACCTCTCCGGATATAGTCCGCGGCGCTCTTTTTCTGAAGAAACCACGGCGTTAGTATGCCTTCGGAATAAAACACAGGAATAAGGTGACCGCCATACCGTTCTTGGCGTTTCAATCCGGACCGCACTTATTTTTAGGCTGTTGGGCGTGCAGCCCTTGTTCGCTAGCGCCCTTGACTCGGCCTTCCGCCTCAAGGGCTCCCCACAAAACACCGTTGGTATCGGTGATCAAAAATAAACGCGGATGAATCATTCTCAAAGTATTGGGGCTTGGTCTCAATTACATGAAATTTGGAAGTATTCGGGGTGTCGGTATAATAGCAACCAGGGCATTATCAATGCTCGATTGGTGAAATACCCCATCGATCAGCTCCACCGATATGTCCGGATCCTCTTGGGAGGCGGATCGAGGAGCTATTCGGATCTTGGGTTGTGGAGGCAGGCTGTTTATATCCTTCTGATGCAGTGCAGTTCTGCGTCGAAATCACAAAATGAGATACTTGACTATGGGAATATGGATCGGTTGGGCAAAAAGAAATGTCCGCTTACCGGTTTGGAGGATTGTTCATAGAAAATATGTCTGTGGATTGGCGAAGAAATTCCTCCTCTTCTCCCTTGTAAAATCAGACAAGGTCTTCATCGGATCGGCGACCGATCCACGGCCCCTTACGGCCATGGCGGGTAGCATCATCCTCCCGTTGAAATCCCACATGGGGTGGCCTCTATCTTTGGGCGGCTGCACCCCCGCATAATGCATGTGGCCATGACCCGATCATGGTCGGTCCGGAATGAGCCAACAACCTTATTCGGCTCATCGGTAAAGATGTCCCTGTCATTTTCTTACGAGGGCTCCGTGGGCGCCCGACTTAGGCGTTTCTTCAAAGGGCATTCTTGAACTCTGGGAGGCCGACCGAGCGAAGTCCGGCGAGGGACATCTTCTATATAAAACCATTCGAAGGCCGGTCTTGGACGCCTTCTTCGGGGTTACGGATAGATATCCGGTCTGGCGATCGCCATAGTTCGGCTCCGCCCACTTGATATAGCGACCCCTCCGAGAGCGGGGTACAAAGCGAACAACCTCTTCCCAGCGTGAAATGAGCCTCGATGCCCAAAACAGCTCACAAAAGGCCCAGAAGCCCACAATATCGAGAATGGAGGCAGGCGTGAGTTTTTGGCTGGAGGCCATAGAACTCCGGAGCCCGGAGAAAGCGGATGAATTGGAAATCTGAGCCCTCTAATCAAATAAGGGACAAGGCATACCCGCTCTCCTTGGGAGGGGCCGGGGCAGCTCTCCGCTTGTTTTTGCCCTTGTAGGTGGCGAGTCGGCTCGAGCAGGAACCATGAAGGCTGGGGAAGAAATCCCTTGGTTTGGAGCATCACTAGCTCATTGTCTTGGGGCAGACATCTCTCCCAATCTCGGGCTGAGGGCTGGGAGGCGCGGAGGAGGAGCGTCATTATCCATCATGGAATGGATTTACATCGAGATCGCTCCGATGAAAGCTTCATGAAGGGAAGATGGTGTGATTTGGATCTAGATCGCGTCTCTTATATAGGCAGCTCATTTGCGCAGCTAGGGGGTAAATGTAAAATACCTGGCTTTTCGCATTCGTTCAACATGTGGAAGATGGCCATTCTTGGGCGTGGAAGCCAAGGGGCGCGATATTCTGAGAAGCGGACACTATTCAACAGGTACACATGATTTGGAGAAGAACCCGCCTTGCAATGCGAAGACAATCTCTGGCGCGGACTCGTCGTTATTAAAGCCTGGTTAGGGAGCTCTTGAGGAGTCCGGATTAGGGGTGTCAGGATAGCGGACTATAACCTTCGGCGGACTCTGGACTATGAAGATACAAGATTGAAGACTTCGTCCGTGTCAGGATGGGACTTTCCTTGGCGTGGAAGGCAAGCTTGGCGTCTGGATATGTAGATCTCCTACCATTGTAACCGACTCTGTGTAACCTAACCCTCTTGGTGCCTATATAAACCGGAGGTTTTAGTCCGTGGGGCGAACAACAATCATACCATAGGCTAGCTTCTAGGGTTGAGCCTCTCGATCTCGTGGTAGATCTACTCTTGTACTACCCATATCATCAATATTAATCAAGAAGGTGTAGGGTTTTACCTCCATCGGGAGGGCTGAACCTGGTAAAAACATCGTGTCCCTTGTCTCTGTTACCATCCGCCTAGGCCTGCAGTTCGGGACCCCCTACCGAGATCGCGGTTTGACACCGGCAGTGACATAAGCGAGGATCACCAAATGACAAGGAATATGCATAACAAAGAAAGAACTACCCATCGAACAAGCAGCAAAGACATCAAAGTCATTTGAAGAGATGATCCAACACCATCATAATTTGCAGCCCGCTTGACGACCAATGATCCGGAGACACCGATTACTCCACCCTTCCGGCGCAACAGCCCAATTACCTATCAACTTTGAAGGCTTGAACCACATCACTGCGTGTCGTAATTGAGACATCAAGGATCAAAGTTAATCTGGATGCCTTTTCATTCTCACCTTCTTTTGGCTGCGAGGCTGTATAGTTGACAATCGGGGAGTTTGCTCCCGAACTCCTAGGGCTCGCCGTGTAGACATAGTTTTCCATAGTAAGCAGAGCCTCTCTGCCATCAAGGTCCTTGCCAGCGGTGATCTCTCTGGTTAATCGGATAATTGAGTCCGAAAGCGAGAGTGTGAACCAAGGCTGTTTACCGCCTCAACTAAAAATCTGAAGGCCCCAACAAGTTGGTATCCTGCTCATAGACTTAACAGCCATGCGGATACTCACGTATTTCATGGTGATTGAATACGATGGGGTTTTGCAATATAACTTTTCGGCTCATATGTCCGAATGATCATCGATCTTTTGCCGATAAATGCGATCGGCGAGGAACGGTTGTGCTTCCTTGTGTTTGGCAAGGTGGTGTGATTACAAAGGGCGATAGCTGTAGGGACAACGCATCATATCAAAAGGACAGGCATTGTTAATGTAAGATCAGTATTGTTCAGATATGAGTAGGATAATGCAAGAAACATCATTGATATGTCCCCGTTGGATCTGGGAGGAAAATACAGGGAAATGTATATTTGGTTCGGAAATATAGAAGTGCCATGCATGGTTATACTCTGTTATCTATAATCGATTCTTCACGAGAAACTACCATGTCATGCATGTTATGTAATCATGTTACATCCTCACAAACAAATTCTTCAAGGTAACTAACAGACCATGCATTGCTATATACTAAGTGTTCTATGGGCAAATTTTTGTGAGGATATTATTCTAGCCATTGATTCTTTGAAGGGCGAATATAGGTATGTACACATGGTAAGCATTACGAGTTTCACTACTTCCAAATATAGAGTTCTCCATATGCACATTTACTTCCCTAATGTATGGTTAGATGAAACCAACAATGTGGTGCATGTTGCTACATCATGAAAATGAGAAACTTGTCAAGACCCGATTCCAAGTCACATCGATCTAGCGGTAACACCTCATATCACTTTGCGGCCTCATGCGGTATTCCCAGGTGTCGCCTTACCATGGCCGGGACCGTTTGCGTCTTTTGGCTCACGTATATGATCGTGTCGCTAGCATCCATATGATGAAGAACCGGGCCGACATGGCTAGTCGTGAACCCAAGCGGCACTAACCCATGGGGACAGGCATACATGAATCACATCGAGCATGTCGGTCATCAGCGTATGAATCCGGGCTGTAACTGGGCTATGAGGACTCCATTAACCGGGCTGTAGCAGGCTAGGCAGGACTCAGATGTCATCGCGTGACCTTTCCCGAAGGACAGACATAAGGCGAAGTGAAACACATACCGGCCGATCAAGTGTCCAAAGCAGTAGTGTTGGGCTAGCAGGACTCCGGTGAACAGGTATGGCGGACTACTATCGCTCGGGAAGCACTAGACTACATTTCCCCATATGAGAGGCTGCCAAGGATAAACAACTAGATTGTCGGATCCCACATACCAAGCATTTCAAACATACACACAATATGCTCAATATGTGTAAATACAACATGGCATCACAACATAACTCTACAACTCAAATATTTATTCATTAGGCTCAGGGGCGAGATATTACAAACATGGGTCTCATGACCCAACAATCAAAACATACAAGTCAAAGCACAAGCGGAAGCTTAACATGTCGAATCTGAGACATCTACAAATGAAAAAGGCTGAAAGCGACTATCTACCAGATCTGCCGAGGACACAAGATCGTGGCTGAGGTAACAAGCTAAGCGTCGAAGTCAAAGCGGAACTACTAAGCGAGGCCAGCGTCTCTCGCAAAACATAAAATAAGCAAGCGTGGTAAAGCGTACTCAGCAAGACTTACATCAGAACTATCTACATATGCATCATTATCAACAAAGGGGTGGTGGAGTTTGTTGCAGACAAGCCAGCTTTGACTCGGTGGCTATCTGAACTACATTGCAAGTAACTCTTTTGAGGTGGCGCTACGAGTCCACATATTCACCATATCAATACACCACTATGGACCCGCTCCGTCTCCCTGAGAGCGCCATCCATAGCGCTCACGCTTATCTTGCGCATTTAGAGTATCCACTTTCACTTGTCTATGAACTATGCGAGGGTCCAAGTTTCCATATCCAGGAATCCGGCTATTCAAATAGATAATGATAACCCTGCGGTGTACTTCTTCACGCTCTCGCCACTTATGCATACATACCGTCATGTACCTCGGCAACCTTCAAGCGGAAGCAGGGGAGGAGTCGGCCACGACGACTAACCATACAAGTCTCTCGTCTAGGTTTATCGCCTATTCGGGTTCCATCCATAGCAGATCCGGCAGGCGTCGCTCACGGCCCCCAAGCGATGTGAGCAGGGTTCCCAAGCCCACCTCGGCGGGTGGATCTCACGCTTGGTACACCGTGCCACGGTGCCTAATCATCCCAAGCCCACTGCAGGGTGCCACTTGGTAGACTACTAACACTACCTACAAACACGAGAAACTAGTTGCAACTCCTGGGCGGAGATCAAGTTGATTAATAAGTCGAGAGAATTGAGTTACGGAACCCAATGTGTGGTAATGCTGTTCATGGATCACAAACACAGAACTCAGTTCACGAGGGCGGCTGCAATGAGACAACCCACCATGTACTCCTACATGGCCTCTCACCTTCTACCTTTACCAAATCGTGTTCACACACTTAGCTCACACACAGTGGGACATGTTCACCACTTTCCAATTCATTCCCGATGAATCGGACTGACTCAACTCTAAGCGATGCAGGCATGACAAACAAGCATGAATGAGTAGGCACAACAGGGCTCAAACAACTCCTACTCATGCTAGTGGGTTTCATCTAATTCTTGTGGAATGACAGGTCATCACGAGAGGATAAAGGGGTTCAGCTACATGACAAGTAACACATGAGTCGTTGTTGTCCTAATGCAGTAAAATAGAGCGGGGCGAGAGTGGGATTATGTCGAGAATGAACAAGGGGTTTTGCTTGCACAGCACTACGAAGATAATATAGTTCTTCATCGGTGTCATCAAACTCATCGTCGGTACGTCGTCTACTGAGAGGGGACAAATACCGGCAAACAAGTGAGAACACAATCAATGCAATGCAACAATATGATGCATGAATGTGACATGGCAATATGCTATGATTTGAGCTAATGCAACTAGCAGCAGGTTAAATGGAGCTGGTTTGAACACTAGGTTCAAATTCAAACTCCATGTAAGGCATTTCAAATGCCTTCTATTCAAATGTCTTATACAGCAACTTTAAGTTGTTCAAACATGCATGGAAATGGTACAGATGGATAGATTGCATTTTTTGATAATTTTCATATATAAATTATTTCATTTGGAGTTCTGGTTGAATTTCTATGATTTTTAGAAGTTTAGGACATTTTACGAAATAATAAATCATTTTGTGATATATTTTAAATTCGAGAAAACCTCTCTGCGTCGGCATGACCAGCGCTATGGCGTCGGCAGGTCAACCAGGGTTGACTAAGGTCAAACCTAACGTTCGGGACCCACATGTCATTTGCCACAGTGATTTATGAGTTTAATTAACCTAACTAAATTGTTAGCGGGTTAATTAAGCGGTAGAACCCTGTCGGTGGCCCTAGGCACAGGTTAGCGGGGTGGTTAGGCCCTAATGACCAAGCCATGCCGGTTTACCGCCGGTGTGAGCATGGCGGAGCAGCGCCAAAAGCCCGCAGCGGCGGGGAAGGACGCGGGCGTAGCCCAGTCGAGGCGCATCGAGAGGAGGCCACGGGAGGCGCGGGAGGCTTAAACTTCGCGGAAGCGAGCTTGTGGCGGCGGAGAATCTTGACCTTGGCCTGTGAGGCTGTGAGGCTTTGGGAGGCGGAGGTGGTGTTCTGGCCTCTGGGTCCACTGAGCTCGTCTATGAGCTCGGACGTGATGGCGCTAAGCAAAAGCAGCTGCTGGCGAAGAAGTCGGCAGGCCGGCGAGCCTCGGCCATGGCGGGGAATGGGGCTAGAGCATGCAAATCTGAGGGAGAAAGAGGGTTGAGGCAGGGGCTCTAGCAGGTCAATGGCTAGATCGAGGTCGGGGATGGCGGGTTCTGCGGATCAGCGAAATCAAGCGCCGATCTTGAAGCTTGAAAGGCGATGGCGAGGGGCGGCGATGCAGGCGTCCGTGAGCAGCGGCGGCAGCTGGCTCAGTGGAAGAACGAGAGGAGGAGAGATCTGAGAGGAAAATCACCACAGGAGAGAGTGAGGCGGTCGAGTGCGTGGCGTCGTTGGAGGTGTCTAGGCGTCGGGGGCCTGAGCGAGGCGAGTGGAGGTGGCAGGCGGCGCGTGCGGTGCCGCTCTTGCCTGTGCAGCGTCCTCTGGCGAGGAGCTTGAGGACGGTGGCGCTGGTGGGTTGGGCTGGCCAACTGGCCAGCCAGGTGGGCTTTGGGGGGCACGCCAGGTAAGTTCCTGGTGAGTCTCTGCTCTTTTCCTTTTCTTTCTCTTTTCTAATTCTGACATTTGTTTCTTGACTTAGTAAAATGGCTAGGCACTTTCAAAAATCATGCCACTAGCGAGGTCCTTGTTTGGAATATTTCCAACAGTAAATATTTCAGTTTGTGATTAGTTGGACATTTAAAATATTTATAGTATTTAAATGCCGAAGTCAACTTCTGATAAGATTTAATTGATGACCCCAATTGACCTAGAAAAATGTGCAATATTTTTGGCGAGAGGTTCAAGACCAAACCAAAGATGATGAACATTTATGAAGGGCATTTTGGGTTCATTGAGAATATTTTATTTTGATCCTAAATGCATTTCATTTAGTGCTAGGGTTTGTCATCCCCATTTCAAATTTCATGAAAATTAAACATGATGCAACAAGATGCAAAACACGGGCACTACGGAAGCTAGGGATGTGACAACTCACCCCACTAAACAAGAATCTAGCCCGAGATTCAAGACATGAGTAAGAGGAAAAGGAAGTCACAAAGCTATCACAATCTTCATGATCCATTTGCCCTTCTCGAAGATGTTGATTCATTCCATCATCTTGGTCTTGACGTCTTTACTTTCGAGATCTTCATCCAACACGATGGGGACAAAAAGAATACTCTATAGGAAATGATCTCCTCGGAGATCGAGCACTCAAGATCAACTCATGGAATGAGACATAAAACATCTCTTAAGTTGAGACACGAAACACACATCAGGGTGATGGAAAGAAGCGGATGATAAAGGTTCAATTTGATAGGCAACAATTCCACGCTTAAGAAGATGGCGAATGGGTTCAAAGTAGCGAGGAGATAATTACCACGATTCTATTACGGGGAACCCTAGAGAAGGTGACTCGTAGGATTATTCCCAGAAAGAATTACTTTTGATACAGAGATCATTGAAACTCTTTATACCAGCCTAAGGCAATCACAAACGATCGTGTGAAGGATCTCGAAGGAATGGCGTACTCGGACTAGAATGAATGATATGGACTACCTTGTTGAAGACAACGCAATGGACGATTTATGCTTATCATCGGAGATGGATGGGACCCATGGTAAGTCCACTTTTGAAGATGATATTGGATAGCAACTACCAAGAAGGGCAGCCCATGGGGGGATTGGCACAATGGCTGTGCAAGCTAGGGATAAGGTGCTAATCTTTGGGAATGTTCAACCATCATATCTGCTGAGATTGAACTGGTTGGTGTCGGGATAATCGGACTCATCAAGTCTAGAAGGAAAAAATGAAAGTTTGCAACACAAATCACCGAGATAGCGTTGCGGCGCTTTCGAGGATGAACTATGATAGCAAGCTCCAAAAGATGAGCTGGTTACGCTACAATCATGTGAACACGTTGTCCAAGACAAGCATGACCATGTGGTAGTCTTATAATGAAACACTACCAAGTTCAGGTGGGGGAACCATCATCGAGGATATCGAAGTCCTAAATAAGTCATGATTAGCTCTTATGAAGGAACTCCTTCTCCTTGAACAAATCAACGGTGGCTTGGTGTGCTAGGGATACATATAGAATGAAGGTTGCAAGTCTCCAAACCATAGAATACTTATGCGTATGCATGGTGACTTGGGATGGTTCTAGAGGAAAAAAAACAATTTTCTCGAACTCATGGAGGCAACTTGCACCAAATGCACGTGAATCGGAGAAAGTCACTTCTTCCATCCAAGCATAAGCTTCATGAGCGGACACGAAGGCATTGCCTACAAAGTTTCCAACACTAGGTTGATGTTCAACATGAATCATGGGGGAGACAAAAATGCTGCTGATGGGCTCAACAACAACTCATCGAAATTTCCATATCACTGGACTTCCACCATCATGTGAACACGGTGATAGTATTGGTCAGACCAAAAGATGTAATGGTGTATGCTCGAGGGATCAACCACGAGTAAGACAACATCACGAATATCGTTGGTTCTGATTTGATTTGACGATAGCCCACACTCAAATCAAAGGATTGATAGGACAATAGGTCCGACAAGCGATCACGGGACCAATCGATGAAGATATCATCTTTCTTCAACACACACTACACAAGAATATCCCTTTGGAGCGAACTAAGTTAGGCAAGCTTTTATCTTCCAACTCTCCAAGTTGTTGTCTAAGCTTAACCAACTAGCTCAGGGATATCCAACACAGATTCTTGGAGAAAGGGTGGTTCACAAGAAACCAACGATCACGAGCTCAACATAACGGTCGGGGAACAACCGGTAACACTTCCAAGAAGATATTTGGAAAGTCACGAACCACCGATCGTTATTAAGCTCGAGAACAATCTTGCTTTTCAGGGCAAGGCGATATGATCAAATGAGTGAGGACTTGACAAGATCCTAACTCATCAATCGAAGTGTCCACGAAATAAGGACTAGGTATACGATCAATCTTAGGATGACGATTTAATCACGCTAAGAATGAGGATATTGTCCATTTACTACTAAGCAATATGATTGCTAGAAGTGTTGATTTCACATATCATAATTCACTTGTCGGCATTCGGTTGCGACAACACGGAACCGAGGAATGAATAATGATGGTGAGAAGTATCCTGCGTCAAAAATTCCTAAGAGGTTGTGCAATTCCATGACATTCTTGACATAAAGATGGTAACACTCCAAGGTACAGCGGGGCAAAAGCTGGTTTGTCATTTTGGTCCACGGAATACAATTGCTTTGACCCAATCCTGGATATGGATGAAGTCTTGGAGTTTGTTTCTCTAGTCATTCAAAATAGAATGGCTTGACGGACCACAAGGATAATAGGCATCGATAAGCGAATGCACACATACTCTTGGTTATCAAGCGATAGAGGATGGTGGGGATATAACTAAAGAGCAACTCAAAGGAACATATAATTTTATGAGTTGTGGATGCATAGATTAGTATGTCGAGCAAAGCTCAACATTTCTTCGGATAACCCATGCGAGAGAAGGTAGAAGCTGGCGAGTCACAATATGAATGGAGTACTCCTCAAGAGCACTCTGGTTGTGATCTTTTTGTTCAAAAGAACTTACTGCCATAAGCAGTTCATAGCATTTAAAGAAGGAAATACCACGGACCTCGAGGACTATTGCAAGGTTACTAATATCCTAAAGGAACTAGCAAATACTAACAACATGAAGTAGGGTGAATCTAGGGTTCAAAAACCGGGAATAGAATGCCTACTAACTAATAACATCACGGGATGCTTTCAAGAATAATGGCAGAATCATCACCTTTGGGATACAAAAGCATTGCTAAATTGCTAGGTGACTTCCTAAACACCTAGGGTCATAATAATAGCTCCAACATCTCGCCGAGGCAGCAGACTACCTCAACTTACCGATTAGTGTGCTTATCTTGACCAAAAGGACATCGGAAGCGGAAGGAAAATATTTGCAAATGCATCAGACTATTTAGAGACACAGGATGACTCGGACAGCATAACGGCTGTAAAATGCTCAAAAGATTTGAGACATCTGCAAAAATGGTGGCATAACCACTCAACATCACAATATCAAGGTTCGAGATCAACGGTTATCATCTGAAATAGTAGGAACTGAGCGGGGCTTAAATCCAACAATCTTATAAGTCTATGGATTAGTAACACGTCATCCTAATAGATAGATGAGAAGCCTAGTTCTTAAACCCGTAGAAGAGAGGATGACTCGGATCGAGGAAGGCCATGAGGTATAAGGAGTAAAAAGAGCCTTCGTTCCTTCCACAAACAATTCCCTTACATAACTAAAGCATTTCTAGACACAACTTGACCGGTTTGGCTTGGTAAACCTCTGAGCGATCGAGCTCACGATACCAACGTTATCGGGACCCGATTCCAAGTCACATCGATCTAGCGGTAACACCTCATATCACTTTGCGGCCTCACATGCGGTATTCCCACGGGTGTCATTTATAGCGCCCTCGATCGGCTATATCTCCCCGATGTGAAACACGACTTAGAGCATAACGCATTGAAAGCAAAATGCATAGCGAGGTAATCTTCACACAACCCATGTAATACATAAGGAAAGAGATACATAGTTGGCTTACAATCGCCACTTCACACAATACATGAGTAAAACATTACATCATCGAGATACAATCAAGGTCCGACTACGGAACCAAAATAAGAAGACTACCCCAAATGCTACGGATCCCGATCGTCCCAAGCTGAGCTCCACTCTGATCAAGCTGAAGCGAAACAACACAATGAACAAGATCTTCATGAGCTCCTCCTTGAGCTCGGGTTAAATCACCTGCGGTTTCATCGGCACACACAAACTGGTTTTGGAAGTATCTGTGAGTCACGGGGACTCAACAATCTCACACCAGCGAGATCAAGACTATTTAAGCTTAAAGGTAGGACAGGGTAGTGAGGTGGAGCTGCAGCAAGCGACTAGCATATATGGTGGCTACATCACATAAATGAGAGGCGAAGAGAAGGCAAAAGCACGGTCGAACAACTATGATCAAGAAGTGATCCTGAAACTACTTACGTCAAACATAACTCCAACACCGTGTTCACTTCCCGGACTCCATGAGAAGAGACCATCACAGTTACACCTTGATTGGTGTATTTTAATTAAGATCAACCGGGTTTTCTACAGCGGACATTAACAAATTCCCATCGCCTCATAACCGCGGGCACGGCTTTGAAAGATAATACCTGCGGGGTGTCCCAACAAGCCCATTATAAGCTCTCACGGTCAGCGAAGGATATTCCTTCTCTGGGAAGACCCGATCGATCTCGGAATCCCGGACTACAAGACATTTCGACAGCAATAAAACAAGACCAGCAAAGGCGCCCGGATGTGCCGACAAATCTGATAGGAGCTGCACATATCTCGGTCTCGGGGCACACCGGATGAGCAGGGCGTCGGGTTGGCATAAACCCTGATTGCCCGAGCGCCGGACATCGCTTCGGTTTGGGCCAGCACTCGAAGAAGCTTTGGTCGGGGTTAAAATAAAGATGACCCTTAGTCTGCAGAACCCAAGGAAAAAAGGCTTAGGTGGCAAATGGTAAAACCAATGTTGGGCCTTCTTTGGAGGAGTCTTATTCAAAGCGAACTGTCAAGGGGTCCCATAAATCACCCAACCGTGTAAGGAGCATAAAATCCAGGAACATAACACGGTATGGCGGAAACTAGAGCGGCAAGAGTGGAACAAAACACCAGGCATAAGGCCGGCCTTCCACCCTTTACCAAGTATATAGATGCATTAATTAAATAAGATATATTGTGATATCCCAACAAGTAAACATGTTCAACAAGGAACAACATCTCCATGTTCAACAAGGAACAAACTTCATCTTCTGCAACTAACAACGCTATAAGAGGGCTGAGCAAAGCGGTAACATAGCCAAACAACGATTTGCTAGGAAAGGATGGTTAGAGGTTTGACATGGCAATGTGGGTGGCAAGATAAGCAAGTGATAGGCATCGTAGCATAGGCATAGCAAAAAGCGAGCATCTAGCAAGCAAAGATAGAAGTGATTTCGAGGTATGGTCATCTTGCGAAATCCATAAGGAAGAAAAACGAATCCATGAAGAAGACAAGCGGACGAAGTCGAGCGAATCCTCACAACTCCGGAGCGGAACGAAGCTAACGAGAGAAGCAACCGGAAAGAAACAAACAACATGGTAAACCAACAAGCACAAACATGGCATGATGCTGGCGAGTATGATGCATGTCGGTTTAAATAGCATGGCATGGCAAAGTGCAACAAACAATACCACAAATTAAGTGGAGCTCAATATGCAGCGAGTTGCATATTAATGGCTACCACATCAATTAATTAGTTCACTCCGATTATGTACCCAACAATATTAAATGTTGTTAACATGGCAAGAGGTGAAGCATAATTAAACTACCTATTTAGGCAAGTTTAAATGAGGCGGAAACAACAACAACAATTAGGAAAAATCCTCATATGCATATTTTGAATTTGGAACAGATCTGACCTAAAGCATATTTTAGAGTTGTTAAACATGCAAAGTAATGCTACCATGTTAAACTAGGCATTTTCTACCCCATTTACATATATAATTTATTTAAATCCGAGATTCACGGTTATTTAGTTATGAAATAAATCATTTTAGCATGGCATATTAGCAAATTTAAATAAACAGCAAGTTAAACATTTTAACATGGGATGAAAATGGCATATAATTAATCTACACAATATTCTGAGCATATTACATATATAAAACATTTTAATCGATGCACCATTTGTGAGTTATTAAATGCATGAAGAACAAGGGGTTTTACGCCAAGTGATATTCTCGGATAATTAGTAAATTCGTTCGAAAAAAACAGTGACTCGGGCGAATCTGGCTAGCCCAACAAGCACGGGAGAGGGCTGGTGGCTGCTCACCATGGGCCATGGCCGGCTCGGTGGGAAGGAGGCCGAGGAGGAGGCGTGGCAGGCTGGTTGGTTCAGTTTTGGCTGACTGGCCTTGACCTTGGAGGAGGAGGTGGGAGGCCTGTGAGGAAGGAGGCAGGCGGCTGAGGCGGCGAGCCAGTGGGCAGGCAGTGAGGCCGGGGCCACAGGGGCAGACGGCCTTGATCAGCCAGGCGCGAGGCGGATCGGGCTTCTCCCGCCATTGTGGAAG
>JAHIAM010000702.1:0-24653 GCA_021605205.1 Aegilops longissima
GAGTCAGCCCGAAATTCTGGAACAGGTTCCTTACTAAAAAGAACCAAATAGTCGATCGTCCGGATCTGAAGCCTTAGCAGCTTTCAAACACAACGTCCGAGACGAATGGCTCGCCACACCTCGGCCAAGAAAAGCCAAGAACTATGGCCGCATTAACAAGCCTCATGACCCGCTTATGCTGGAGAGGATAGCTGGTTAGCAAGATGCAGCACCAGCGACCCAAGTACATCCGAAATCAGGGATGGAAATGGGAAACCACGGTGCAACAAGGACCAGCGCCGGATTAAAAGGAACAGTCCAAAGAGCACGACAGTTAACGCCGGATTCAAAAGCTCACGGCAGAACAACAAAAAACTGCCCCTTAAGGACAATAGCGAGGAGCTATCCAACTTCAACAAAATCTTGGACAAGATATGTCAAATCCACAGTACTCCTGGGAGGCTTGCCAACCATACCCACAGAAATTGTTGGGTCTTCAAACAGTCTGGCCGACTGAGCGCCGAACACAAGGGGCTCGACACACCAAGTGAAGATGACGACGAGCACCACAAGCAGAGCCTCGGAAAACAAAAAACTTTCCCGCAGGAGGTCAAAACAGTAAACTCACTTCACGTGATCAAGGGGAAAAACAGAGCGGCGCCCACTAAAAGCCGCGCCGCACACTGGTTGTCAAAACCAATCACCTTCGACCATCAGGACTATTCCGATCATATCCGGAACGCAGGATGGACTGCCTTGATATTAGATCCTATAATCAACGGATTCCAATTTACACATGTCCTCATGGATGGCGGCAGTGACATAAACCTGATATATCGGGACACAATCCGCAGGATGGGGATAAACCCAGCCAAAATTCGCCATAGCAACACCTCCTTTAAAGGAGTAATGCCAGGCCCATATGCCCTTTGTACGGGCTCCATACTGCTGGAAGTTGTGTTTGGTTCATCCGACAACTTCCGTCGCGAAAGGTTACTCTTCCATGTCGCCCCGTTTAAAAGTAGCCATAAAGCACTATTGGGACGCGAAGCTTTCGCCCGCTTTAACGCAATACCGCACTATGCATCTCTAACACTTAAAATGCCCGGTCCACGTGGCATCATCTCGTTAAAAGGAAGAATTAAGTGTTACTCGAGCACGGAAGAACGGGAGACTGCGTTGACAGCCCCACAGCTATCCGGCTCTGCTAGGCAAAGAACCTGAATTGGTCATTCAAACCCCGGACACGGTTAGACGAGTCCGGCTCCTACTAGCGGCATACCCCCATACGAGGGGCCGCATGCATGTATAACAAGAGAAAATAGAGGTCAATTTTATTCAATTCCGTACTCTGTTTATTTAATACTGGGTACATCTTTCGCACGACCCTTTTTCTTTCAAACTAAGTTCCTCTCTTTTACAGATGAACAACGTGCTACACCCGTCCAGGATACGGCACAACGGAGACACAGGCGCAGACGTGCAGTAGGGACCCGTTGCAAGGATTCTTTTCAGATTAAGACCCTGCGTAAACCTTTTTTCACTGTCTCTTGTTGATATACATCCCCCCGGTTCCTTAATATAACCGAGGAGGAGGCTGGTGCTTTGGCATTGGCCGCACCAGAATTTTTGCGCGTACCTGAACACCAGGGGCTTAGGGCATTATTCTGCCCATTTTCATAAAAGACCGAATACCTTAGGGAGTATTCGGCGCCTCGAGTTAGGCCTTATATGCATCAGCCCCCGAACTGTGCGTCAAGGCGGATGGTAACAGGAGACAAGGGACGTTTTTACCCATGTTCGGGCCCTCTCGATGGAGGTAATACCCTACTCCTGCTTGATTAATATTGATGATATGGGTAGTACAAGAGTAGATCTACCACGAGATCAAGGAGGCTAAACCCTAGAAGCTAGCCTATGGTATGATTGTTGTTCTTCCTACGGACTAAAACCCACCGGTTTATATAGACACCAGATAGGTTAGGATTACACTGAGTCGGTTACAATGGTAGGAGATCTACATATCCGTATCGCCAAGCTTGCCTTCCACGCCAAGGTAAGTCCCATCCGGACATGGGACGAAGTCTTCAATCTTGTGTCTTCATAGTCTTGGAGTCCGGCTGTGACGATAGTCCGGCTATCCGGAGACCCCCTAGTCCGGGACTCCCTCAATGTCCAAGGACTATCTTTATTCATAAACACATAGGAAATATCATCATACATGACTTCCTCTAGGGCATATCTCCAACAACGAGCCAATGTCAAGGAGGATGATGAGCAAACAATGGCACGCTTCTTGAACGGCCTCAACCACCCAATCAAGCGGATTGCCGACTTCCAACCATACTCAAACCTTCTCGAGCTAGTTCATCAAGCGACCAAGGCCAAGCGACAAGTCCAAGATGACTTCAGATACGCCAAGTACTCGTCCAAGACCTACGGCTCCTAATCTCAAGCTCCCGCGACTTCGGCACCTCCTACCTCAACTAGAGCATCAAAGTACCGGCGACAAGCCAAGTTCCAAGCAAGCTACGCACTCCTCGACTCGTACTCCGGCAAGCACCTACAAGCCCAAGGCTTCCTCATCTTCGGCGCCACCAAACGACACTGTCAAGACAAGTTCATTCAAGTGCTTCACATGTGGTGGCCGAGGTCACAAGTCCTTCGAATGCACCAACAAGCGTACAATGATCTTCAACGATGATGGCACATACGACTCGATGAATGAAGAAGAAATGGAAGCCATTGAGCACGTGGCCATGCATCGGCGCGTGAACAAAGATGAAGATGACCAAGTGTTTTGCGACAATGATTCAAGTCCCTCTCTCGTGGTCTCCAAGGTCTTGACGCTTCAACACCACCAAGACGAAGACCAACGGTGCCACATCTTCCACACAAAGGCCGGCATCAATGGGCGTTCCGTGAAAGTCATCATCGACGGAGGAAGTTGTCACAACTTTGCAAGTGAAGAGCTATGTTCCAAGCTGCAATTGGTCAAGAAGAAGCACCCTCGTCCCTACAAGGTGCAATGGTTAAGCGACTACGACACTATTCAAGTGGAGCATACTGTGCAAGTTTCTTTCAAGATCGGCGCCTACGAGGACACCTTGGAGTGCAACGTGGTCCCGATGTCCGTGTGCCATCTCCTCTTGGGGAGGCCTTGGCAATTCGACCGCAGAGTCATACACAACGGAAGAACCAACCACTATAGCTTCAAGATGAAAGGCAAGGAATATGTGCTTCGACCAATGTCACCAAGCCAAGTGATCGCCGATAAGCAAGCATCCACCCATCGTGGAGATCCTAGTGAGAGAGTGATCCACCAAAAAGAAAGTGAGAGCCACAAGCCAAAATTGAGCCCCTCTTCGCCAAGAGAGAAAACTTAGTCCTCCTAGCCACAAAAAGAGAGATGAGAGACGTGTGTGAGAACCCATCGAGTGTCATCCACTTTGTTCTGCTATGCAAAGATGAGGTGGCAAAGACTAACACTCCTAATCCTCTTCCTCTAGTGTTTTCTAACTTGTTGCAGGAATTCGAGGATGTCTTCCCCGATAGCTACCTCCCGGTCTTCCTCCTCTACGTGGCATTGAACAAAGGATCGATCTCATCCCAGGAGCACCTCTTCCGAATAAAGCTCCCTACCGCGTCAACCCCGAAGAAACTAAGGAGATCCAACGGCAAGTACAACAACTCATCAACAACGGTCATGTACGTGAAAGCTTAAGCTCTTGTGCCGTTCCGGTTATACTTGTGCCCAAGCAAGATGGTAGTTTTTGCATGTGCTCCGATTGTAGACCCATCAATGCTATCACCGTTCGTTATAGGCATCCCATTCCTCGCCTAGATGATATGCTAGATGAGCTTAGCGGTGCCACCATTTTCTCGAAAATCGATCTTAAAAGTGGCTATGATCAAATCCGCATACAAGAAGGTGATGAATGGAAAACCGCTTTCAAAACCAAATTTGGCTTGTACGAGTGGTTGGTTATGCCTATGGGTTTATCGGAAGCTCCCGGTACTTTCATGCATCTTATGCATTTTGTGCTTTGTCCTTAGATTGGAGTTTTTGTTGTGGTCTACTTCGATGACATACTTGTTTTTAGAAAACCCATCAAAGAACATCTAAAACATGTTAGGGCTGTTTTGCAAACTCTTCGCAAGGAACGTCTCTATGCAAACATGAAAAAGTGCACTTTTGGTGTTGATAAGCTTGTTTTCTTGGGTTTCGTTGTTTCCTCAAAGGGTGTCCATGTTGATGAGTCTAAAATTGAAGCAATTAAAACTTGGCCACAACCCAACAATTTGCAAAAAGTGCGTAGTTTTCTTGGCCTTGCGGGTTTCTATCGTCGCTTTGTGAAAGATTTTAGCTCTATTGCCGCACCTTTGCATGCCTTGAGTAAGAAAAATGCTCCTTTTGTTTGGGGACCTTTGCAATCAACCGCTTTTATGAGCTCAAATCCTTGCTCACTCATGCTCCGATTCTTGCTTTGCCCAACTTTGACAAAACTTTTGATATTCATTGTGATGCGAGTGGTAATGGAATTGGTGGAGTTTTGATGCAAGAAAAGCGAGCTATTGCATATTTTAGTGAAAAACTCTCCGGTGCTCAACTTTACCCCATCTATGATAAAGAATTGTATGCTCTAGTGCGTGTGTTGCATACTTGGGAACATTATCTTCGACCGCATGAGTTTGTCATACATACCGATCATGAGACACTTACGTACCTTAAAGGCCAAACCAAGTTGAATAAATGACATGCTAAATGGAGTGAATTTATTGAATCTTTCCCCTATGTGATCAAGTACATTAAGGGCAAAGATAATGTTGTGGCGGATGCCCTTTCCCGCAAATGTATGTTACTTACTCAACTTGAATTGAATGTTGTCGGATTTGATCATATCAAAGATTTATATGAGCATGATGTGACTTTCGCTACCCCTTATGCTAAGTGTGTGACGCATACTTCTTGGGAATGATACTATATAAAAGATGGTTATCTTATGAGAGGTAACAAACTACGTATTCCTGAGTCTTCTCTTCGTTTGTTACTTTTGCAAGAGGCTCATGGAGGTGGACTCATGGGACACTTTCGACGCGACAAGACTTTTGCCACGCTCTCCAAGAACTACTTTTGACCCAAGATGTTTCGCGATGTCGCCCGCTTCATCAACCGGTGCTCTACATGTTGCAAAGCTAAGTCAGACTCTCAATCCCATGGTTTACATATGCCTTTACCTATTCCACACCAACCTTGGGAAGACATTAGCATGGATTTTGTGCTTGGATTTCCTAGGACTCAAAATGGCAAGGACTCCGTATTTGTTGTGGTGGACCGATTCTCTAAAATGGCTCATTTTATCCCATGCAATAAGATAGACGATGCTTCACATGTTGCCAATCTCTTTTGTAGGGAAATCTTGAGGTTGCACGGTGTTCCAAAGACAATTGTGTCGGATCGAGACGTCAAGTTCTTAAGCTACTTTTGGAAGACGCTATGCGCCAAGCTCGGAATCAAGCTACTCTTCTCCATAGAGTACCACCCTCAAACCGATGGCCAAACGGAAGTCACCTACCGAACGCTTGCAACTCTCCTACGCGTGTTGATAAACAAGAACATCAAGGAGTGGGAGGAGTGCCTACCCATCGTCGAGTACACCTACAACCGCGCAAGACACTCTACAACCGGCAAGTCCCCCTTCGAGGTTGTCTATGGCTTCAACCCATTGTCGCCGTTGGACATCCTTCCTCTACCGCTTCAAGAACGAGCTAACATGGACGCAAGTACAAGAGCCACCTACCTCAAGAAGATGCATGAAGAAACACGTTCCACGATCGAGCGCCAAGTAAAACGATTCGCCTCCAAGCTCAACATCAACAAGTCTCCGATGGTGTTCCAACCGGGTGATCAAGTATGGATACATCTATGCAAGGACCGCTTCCCCAAAGAACGCAAGTCGAAGCTACTCCCGAGAGCCGACGGACCATTCAAGGTGCTAGCATGCTACAACGACAACGCCTACAAGGTCGACATCCCACGTGCCAAGTACAACGTAAGCGACATATTCAACGTCAAAGACTTGGCCAAGTACCATGGTGATGAAGAGCACGATTCGTGGACGGATCTCTCCCAAGGAGGGGGGAGATGATGCGGAGCATCCCTCAACTATCCGCACCGACACTCCATCACCACCGCAAGCACCAAGAGGGCCAATGACAAGAGCACGTGCGCGCCACATCGAGAACGAGGTGAACTCTTTCCTATTCAAGTCTCGTTTGGATTCGTGTGAGGATTGGATTCTACCTCAAACGGAAACATTGTTCATTCTTAGGTATGAGGAAGATGACCGTGAGAAGAAGAAGGTGAAGCTGCGAGCATCCATGGAGCAAGAGAAGGAAGGAGAGATCAAGAAGAGGGAAGAAGAAGAAGGAGGGGCAAAACCCCCTGGACACCCCGGGTGCCCGGCACCTGCAACCCCCGGGTGCCCGGGCTCCTGCCCTCCTACAGCCGTGCCCCCGGGTGCCCGGGTCTTGGCCGGCCGGGTGCCCGGTCCCTGCTCCGCCAGCCGCTGGGAGCTGCCCCAGGTGCCCGGGCTTGAGGCCCCGGGTACCCGGCCTACCCACCATCTGGCCTCCAGTGCCCCCGGGTGCCCGGGCTTGAGGCCCCGGGTGCCCAGCCATGGCCCAGCCGGCCTCCTGCTGCCTCCCCGGGTGCCCGGCCTCACCTAGCCGCCCCCTGTGTAGACCGGGTGCCCGGCCCCAAGTGCACCAGGTGCCCGGAACCCTCCGGTTAACTTGCGGGTGTTGGCCTTTTTGGCCCATGTACCCCCTCCCTCATCTTGTTTCCTCCCTAAACTATATAAGGTGATCCCCTAGGTCTTTTGGAGGGATAGCAAAGTATTTTAGAACACCAAAGAGAGCTTTGCTACTTGTATCCTCCTCCTCTTGGAGATCAAGACCCCTCTTTGGGAAGAATCCTTAGGATTATCAAGCCCACCTCTTGAAGGAGATCAAGATCAAGACCTCACCTAGTGGGAAGAACTTACCTAGTGCTATTTTCCTTCAATTGTTCATGTAATCTTGTGGATCTCTTGTGTGCCACTCTAGTGGATGTGATATTGGGTTTGTTTTGAGAGATTTGTGCCTTGTGTTCTTGAGAGTTCTTCCTCTTTTCCCCCTCCAAGTGTGAAAAGATCCCCTCTAGGGTTTCACCCTACAACATTCGGTCATCAAAACACATAACTCATAATACAAATCGTCATCGAACGTTAAGCGTGCGGACCCTACGGGTTCTAGAACTATGTAGACATGACCAACACACATCTCCGGTCAATAAAAAATAGCAGAACCTGGATGCTCATATTGTCTCCTACATATTCTATGAAGATCTTTATTAGTCAAACCGCATAACAACATGCGTTGTTCCCTTTGTCATCGGTATGTTACTTGCCCGAGATTCGATCGTCGGTATCATCATACCTAGTTCAATCTTGTTACCGGCAAGTCTCATTACTCGTCCCGTAATACTTCATCCTGCAACTAACTCATTAGTCACATTGCTTGCAAGGCTTATAGTGATGAGCATACTGAGAGGGCCCAGAGATACCTCTCTGAAACACGGAGTGACAAATCCTCATCTCGATCTATGCCAACCCAACAAATACCTTCGGAAACACCTGTAGAGCATCTTTATAATAACCCATTTACGTTGTGATGTTTGATAGCACACAAAGTGTTCCTACGGTATTCAGGAGTTGCATAATCTCATAGTCTGAGGAACATGTATAAGTCATGAAGAAAGCAGTAGCAATGAAACTGTAACGATCATAATGCTAAGCTAACGAATGGGTCTTGTCCATCACATCATTCTCCTAATGATGTGATCCCGTTCATCAAATGGCAACACATGTCTATGGTTAGGAAACATAACCATCTTTGATAAACGAGCTAGTCAAGTAGAGGCATACTAGGGACACGTTGTTTTGTCTATGTATTCGCACATGTACTAAGTTTCCGGTTAATACAATTCTAGCATGAATAATAAACATTTATCATGAAATAAGGAAATAAATAATAACTTTATTATTGCCTCTAGGGAATATTTCCTTCAGTCTCCCACTTGCACTAGAGTAAACAATCTAGATTATAAAGTAATGATTCTAACACCCATGGAGTTTTGGTGCTGATCATGTTTTGCTCGTGGAAGAGGTTTAGTCAACGGGTCTGCAACATTCAGATCTGTATGTATCTTGCAAATCTCTATGTCCCCTTCCGACACTTGATGATGGATGGAATTGAAGCGTCTCTTGATGTGCTTGGTTCCCTTGTGAAATCTGGATTCCTTTGCCAAGGCAATTGCACTAGTATTGTCACAAAAGATTTTAATTGGACCCGATGCACTAGGTATGACACCTAGATTGGATATGGACTCCTTCATCCAGACTCTTTCATTTGCTGCTTCCGAAGCAGCTATGTACTCCGCTTCACAAGTAGATCCCGCCACGACACTTTTCCTGGAACTGCACCAACTGACAGCTCCACCATTCAATAAAAATACGTATCTGGATTGTGACTTAGAGTCATCCGGATCAGTGTCAAAGCTTGCATCGACGTAACCATTTACAACGAGCTCTTTGTCACCTCCATAAATGAGAAACATATCCTTAGTCCTTTTTAGGTATTTCAGGATGTTCTTGACCGTTATCCAGTGCTCCACTCCGGGATTACTTTGGTACCTCCCTGCTATACTTATAGAGAAGCACACATTAGGTCTGGTACACAACATTGCATACATGATAGAACCTATGGCTGAAGCATAGGGAATGACTTTCATTTTCTCTCTATCTTCTACAGTGGTCGGCCATTGAGTCTGACTCAACTTCACACCTTGTAACACAGGCAAGAACCCTTTCTTTGACAGATCCGTTTTGAACTTCTTCAAAACTTTATCAAGGTATGTGCTTTGTGAAAGTCCAATTGAGCGTCTTGATCTATCTCTATAGATCTTTATGCCCGGTATGTAAGCAGCTTCACCGAGGTCTTTCATAGAAAAACTTTTATTCAAGTATCCCTTTATGCTATCCAGAAATTCTATATCATTTCCAATCAACAATATGTCATCCGTATATAATATTAGAAATGCTACAAAGCTCCCACTCACTTTCTTGTAAATACAAGCTTCTCCAAAAGTCTGTATAAAACCATATGCTTTGATCACACTATCAAACTTTTATTCCAACTCCGAGAGGCTTGCACCAGTCCATAAATGGATCGCTGGAGCTTGCACACTTTGTTAGCACCCTTTGGATCAACAAAACCTTCTGGTTGCATCATATACAACTCTTCTTCCAGAAATCCATTCAGGAATGCAGTTTTTACATCCATTTGCCAAATTTCATAATCATAAAATGCGGCAATTGCTAACATGATTCAGACAGACTTAAGCATCACTATGGGTGAGAAAGTCTCATCGTAGTCAACTCCTTGGACTTGTCGAAACCTTTTGAACAAGTCGATCTTTGTAGACAGTAACATTACCGCCAGCGTCGGTCTTCTTCTTGAAGATCCATTTATTTTTCTATGGCTCGCCGATCATCGGGCAAATCCACAAAAGTCCACACTTTGTTCTCATACATGGATCCCATCTCAGATTTCATGGCTTCAAGCCATTTCGAGGAATCTGGGCTCATCATCTCTTCCTCATAGTTCGTAGGTTCGCCATGGTCTAGTAACATGACTTCCAGAACAGGATTACCTTACCACTCTGGTGCGGACTGTACTCTGGAAGACCTACGAGGTTCTATAGTAACTTGATCTGAAGTTTCATGATCATCATCATTAGCTTCCTCATTAATTGGTGTAGGAATCACTGGAACTGATTTCTGTGACAAACTACTTTCCAATTCAGGAGAAGGTACAATTACCTCATCAAGTTCTACTTTCCTCCCACTCACTTCTTTCGAGAGAAACTCCTTCCCTAGAAAGGATCAATTATTAGCATCGAATATTTTGCCTTCGGATCTGTGATAGAAGGTGTACCCAACAATTTCCTTTGGGTATCCTATAAAGACGCACTTCTCCTATTTGGGTTCGAGCTTATCCGGTTGAAGCTTTTTCACATAAGCATCGCAGCCCCAAACTTTTAGAAACGACAACTTTGGTTTCTTGCCAAACCACAGTTCATAAGGCGTCGTCTCAATGGATTTTGATGGTGCCCTATTTAAAGTGAATGCAGCCGTCTCTAAAGCATAACCCCAAAACGATAGCGGTAAATTAGTAAGAGACATCATAGATCGCACCATATCTAATAAAGTACGGTTATGATGTTCGAACACACCATTTTGTTGTGGTGTTCCAGGTGGCGTAAGTTGTGAAACTATTCCACATTGTTTCAAATGAAGACCAAACTCGTAACTCAAATATTCACCTCCACGATCAGATCGTAGAAACTTTAGTTTCTTATTGCGATGATTTTCCACTTCACTCTGAAATTCTTTGAACTTTTCAAATATTCCAGACTTATGCTTCATTAAGTAGATATAACCTGCTCAAATCATCTGTGAAGGTAAGAAAATGACGATACCCGCCAGGAGCCTCTACACTCATTGGACCACATACATCGGTATGTATTATTTCCAATAAGTCAGTAGCTCGTTACATTGTTTCGGAAAACAGAGTTTTAGCCATCTTGCCCATGAGGCACGATTTGCAAGAACCAAGTGATTCATAATCAAGTGATTCCAAAAGCCCATCAGCATGGAGTTTCTTCATGTGCTTTATACCGATATTAGCTAAACGGCAGTGCCACAAATAAGTTGCAGTATCATTATCAACTTTGCATCTTTTGGTTTCAATATTATGAACATGTGTATCATCATGATCGAGATTCAACAAAAATAGACCACTCAGCAAGGGTGCATGACCATAAAAGATATTACTCATATAAATAGAACAACCATTATTTTCTGATTTAAATGAATAACCGTCTCGCATCAAACAAGATCCAGATATAATGTTCATGCTCAACGCTGGCACCAAATAACAATTATTTAGGTCTAAAACTAATCCCGAAGGTAGATGTAGAGGTAGCGTGCCGACGGCGATCACATCGACCTTGGAACCATTTCCCAGGCGCATCGTCACCTCGTCCTTAGCCAATCTTCGTTTAATCTGTAGCTCCTGTTTCGAGTTGCAAATATGAGAAACAGAGCCAGTATCAAATACCCAGGCGCTACTACGAGCATTAGTAAGGTACACATCAATAACATGTATCAAATATACCTTTCACTTTGCCATCCTTCTTATCCGCCAAATACTTGGGGAAGTTCCGCTTCTAGTGACCAGTCCCTTTGCAGTAGAAGCACTTAGTTTCAGGCTTAGGTCCAGACTTGGGTTTCTTCTCCTGAGCAGCAACTTTCTTGCCGTTCTTCTTGAAGTTCCCCTTCTTACCTTTGCCCTTTTTCTTGAAACAAGTGGTCTTGTTGACCATCAACACTTGATGCTTGTCAGTGTCAAAACCGGCGGATCTCGGGTAGGGGGTCCCGAACTGTGCGTCTAAGGCGGATGGTAACAGGAGGCGGGGGACACAATGTTTACCCAGGTTCAGGCCCTCTCGATGGAGGTAATACCCTACTTCCTGCTCGATTTATCTTGATGATATGAGTATTACAAGAGTTGATCTACCACGAGATCATAGAGGCTAAGCCCTAGAAGATAGCCTAATTTCATGATTGTTGTTGTCCTACGGACTAAACCCTCCGGTTTATATAGATATCGGAGGGGGCTAGGGTTACACAGAGTCGGTTACAAGGGAGGAGATCAACACATCCGTATCGCCAAGCTTGCCTTCCACGCCAAGGAGAGTCCCATACGGACACGGGACAAAGTCTTCAATCTTGTATCTTCATAGTCCAACAGTCCGGCCAAAGGATATAGTCCGGCTGTCCGGATACCCCCTAATCCAGGACTCCCTCAGTAGCCCCTGAACCAGGCTTCCATGACGATGAGTCCGGCGCGTAGATTGCCTTCGGCATTGCAAGGCGGGTTCCTCCTCCGAATACTCCATAGAATATTTTGAACACAAGGATTGTGTCCAGCTCTGCAAAACAAATTCCACATACCATCATAGAGAGAATAATATTTCCACAAATCTAATCTGCTGATACACTCGATATCATGACATCATACCACGGCTCGGTCATTATTCGAATCGTTTTTCTCAACCAGCCTCGGCGCATATCGCGAGGCGGTTTCCTTGGCATGTCTTGTTGAAGCAGAGATCGTGTCCCCTTATCACGGGATTCTCATCAATACGGGCGTGGGTAACCCGATCACGCCATCAATTACGGCGCTTGGGGAATAAGCGAGTTTACTAGGCAGGTGGGGGCGTACAGCTCCGTCCGCCCTTATAAAGGGATAAGGGTTCACCTTTCTCACCTTCGCCTTCTTCCTCCTTGCTCATCCATTCTCGCGCACTCGAGCTCCAACACCCAAGTTCACATCTTTCTTCTCACACCGTTCCAATCATGTCCGGAGCGGGAGGCAAGTGGATGAAATCCTCCATCACGGAGGAGGACATCAAAAAGTTGCGGGGAGCCGGATACTTGGCCACGGATATCGCGCACCGGCTGCCCGACGCGGGGCAGATCGTCCCTACCCCAGAACCTTACGAGAGGGTAGTTTTCCTTACCCACTTCGTCCGCGGACTGGGGTTTCCCCTCCACCCGTTCGTCCGCGGCCTCATGTTGTACTACGGGATGGACTTCCATGATCTGGCCCCAAACTTCATCCTCAACATCTCGACGTTTATCGTCGTGTGCGAGGCCTTCCTCCGCGTTCAGCCCCACTTCGGCCTGTGGCTGAAGACCTTCAATGTTAAACCGAAGGTAGTAGGCGGCCAGCAGGCGGAATGCGGAGGCGCCATGGTGGGCAAGATGCCCAATGTCACATGGCTCGAGGGCTCCTATGTGGAGACCATAAAGGGGTGGCAATCGGGGTGGTTCTACATCACCGAGCCGCGCGACACCAAATGGGTGGCGGCCCTCGAGTTCCGATCCGGAATCCCCATGCGGCTCACCTCCTGGAAAGAGAAGGGCCTATCCTGGGGTAGCCCGGTGGAGCTGACCGGACTCCAGACCTACATCAAGAACATGATGAACAAGAAAATCAAGCTTGTCAACGTGGTCCAGGTCATGCTCTTCCGCCGGATCCTCCCGTGTCAACAACGGGCGTTCAATTTATGGGAGTTCGACCCGGCCCAGCACCAGACTCTTCGCGAGCTCTTTGATACGACGCACAAGGACGTCTGGAGGGTGCTGTTCAAGGGCGACGAGGTCCCCCCTTCCCTTACCGAGGACCGCGGACTTAGCGTGAAGCGCCCTCCGAATCCGGTAAGTTCTCTACGCCTTATAGGGTATTTATTTTCCCCAGTTTAATCATGTGCGGGATCTAAGCTCCCATGCCTTTGACAGGACTGGGTGGAGACATCAGAGCAGATTGACTGCCCGACCCCTCTGCCCGAAGATCCAGCAGACGCTCTCCTGACGGAGATGCTGACTCCGGCACCTTATGAAGTGCCGGAGACGAAGACCAAGAAGAAAGCCACGGGGACCCGAAAGGGTCTCCGGCGTCAAGTGATATTGGACTCAACGTCCGATAACTCCGAGACGCACTCCTCCCATGAAGACGAGGAGGAGGAAGAAGAGAGTTCTCCCCCCCCCCTAGCTGGGGGAGATAAGAAGAGGAAGGCCGCCCCAACTGGGGAGGCCGGAGGGTCCAAGAAGGGAAGGACTCTCCTTCCGAACTGCTCCACGTCAGCCCCCCATAGCGATGACGAGTGGTTGCTCAGGGACAAGCCCTTGGCGAAGTCGTAAGCATTCGGATTCCATTGTAATTCATGGTATGTTTTATTGCACTGCTACTCATCACCACGAACATGATTGTGCAGTCCGCCCCGAGCCCGTATCGACATATCCTCGTCGGATGGTTCTTTGGACTCGTCGGACATATCCCCGTCGGATGGTTCTTTGGACTCGTCGGATGGTTCTTTGGACTCGTCGGACATATCCCCGAGCCCATAGCGATTCACTTCCGACCGCCTCTTCCCCTCGCCCAACAGACAATGCCAAGGTGTGTCTCAGAAGGCACCAAGCCGAGGGGAGATAGTTCTGGAGGCGCCTCGAGGCGACCTTCCGGACCCTGGGCGTAAAGGGAGCAAGACTCCCGTGGCTCCAGGTTCGGCCCTCAGCCGAACACTGTGCCGAAACCTCCTGTGGTTCCGGACTCCGGCAGGCGACCCCCTGTTAAGAGGGGCAAGCCGCCCGTGCCGGTAACCTCTGTCCATCCAAAGGCACCAGACAACTTGCTGGAAGCGCTTCGTAACGCTTCCATCGACGAAGAGCACCGCACTATCATGAGTGCGGTGATCGAGAAGGTTCAGTCCGCCAAAAGCGGATTAACTGAAGCTTGTGCCAGCCTCCTAACAGGCTTTCAGGTAAGTAATTAGGTTATGGGAAAATATTACCATATAGACAGTAGCCCCTGATGCTCTGTTTGGCGCTCGCGAAGAAAAGCCGAATAGAGGATCAAATAATAACCGCAGGAGTTTAATCCGAATATGTCTATATGCGTATGCAGGCGTTGTTGCTGGCCGCCGCCGCATGTACTGCGGAGGTCAATGCCCTGAGGCAGGACCTTGAACGGTCCGAAGAAGAGCTGGGCCTTACCAAGAGGCAGCTCGAGGAGAGCAAAGGTAAGCAATACCTTGTCCATATATTAGAAAGAAAGTTGGTTGCAAAATAATATGATCATCATGAATGTGCCAGGGGCCACTACAGAAGTGGCGACCCTGAAAAAGGCGTTGTCCGAGGCCGAAAACAAAGCGGCCAAGGAGCGCACCGAGCGAGAAAAACAAGAGGCCCGAGTAGGCGAGGTGCAAGAAGAGCTCCAGGCTCTCGTGAAGAAGCACGAGTCCTTGGAGCATGACTCTAAGACGCGAGAGTCCGACCTTGCAAAGGCCCTCGAAAGCGCCAAACATGCCAAGGCCGAAGCCCAAAAGGCCCTCCAGGAAATTGAGGCGGTTAAGAAGATAGCGGCGGGTTAGGCATTCATTATGCAAAGCAAGTACGTGAAAGAAAATTTCCTTTTACTTACCCGAGTTCGGAGCTCTCCAGGAGCGTTCGCAGATCTGCCTCGCAGTTTATCTGATGCCGCGGAGTTCTACCAGGCCGAGGAGGGAAGCTCGACGGAGAAGTTGTTCTGGTCTCAGTATACTGGGACCGAACACCTAATGCCTTTGAGCGACCAGCTGAAGCAACTGGTCGAGCTCCACAAGGCAGCCGAACAGGCCATGAGGGGCCTTATAGTCCGGATGTGGCCCGGCGATCCCCTTCCCAACAGCTACTTCGGTCTGGTGAGGCGGCTTGTGTATGCCTACCCCCGATTTGAAGTCATCAAGCGGTCCATCTGCATCGAAGGTGCACGCAGGGCCTTTGCCCGTGCGAAAGTGCACTGGGTGAAGATGGACGCCGAGAAGCTGGTGAAGGAGGGGCCGCTGCAGGGCAAGGAGCATCGCCACCCTGAAATGTATTATGAAGGTGTCCTGAAAGGTGCCCGCCTTGTGGCGGAGGAGTGTACCAAAGATGTAACTTTTGAATGAACGTGCTCATGTGATCCTTTTAATGTGAAAACAAGTTCACTTGCGCTATGCAACGCTTTTTTGAATTTAAAATATTACCTTCTGTGCGACCGTTTGTCAAATCTGAGAGTTGGCCAGTCGTCGGCTTCTGCCCCCATGCAGCTAGTACTGGGATGTTCGGGATAAATCTGAGCACTCTTTTTCCCATCTTTGGGTCCTCCGAGGGAGGTGCTCAGCGCAACGAACCAGGCAATCAGACTATAATGCTTTATCACTCTCACTTAGCCATAGAAGTCTACAATTTTAAATTTTGGCGAAGCCCCTAGTATTCGGAAGGCCGAATTTGGGGCACTATACACGCCTAAGTTGGAAAAGGCCGACTCCTCGCCCGAAGCGGAAAAAGTCTTTAGGGACTTGAGACCTCTCGAACAGCGACCAGCTCTCGCCTCATCATGGCAGTCAATTTTAGCTTTCTCTACTAAGGTGCTCGTCCGAAAAAACTGGGACACAATCGCAGTAGTTCTCCCAGTGCTACCTTAGCCGATATAGCGGAACGTAAGGTACCAAAACATGGGAGCCGGGCAAACCCAACTATTGACCCACGACATGATTTGGAGCTGATGCATATAATGCTATAAGCTATAAGTACGGGGTGCCGCACTGTCGAAAGTGTTCAGACTTCTCACGCCGTATTATGGGGTATGCGAAATCCCCTGGCGTACTATCCGTACCAGAATGTACGGGTGCTGATTGGCGTAAATAAACATATATAAGGAAGAATAGATACTGCAATAATAGACTAGTGCTATGCATTGTTATTCAAAGAATACATTGACACGTACTGATACAAGTAGTGCAATAAGTAGAAGAAAATAGGATTATTTAACATGTCCTATCCAAGGGCAAGCTGCGGACTGGTATTTAAGGCGGGTATTCCGCTCGTTATCAAAGACCACCTGGGGATTCCATTGTACAACGTAGCTTCCTGCCTCCTTGGTTGTCTTATTATGCGTCCGGCAATCGCACTGCTGGATAGGGCTTCCAGAGAGTAAGGTCCTGAAAGAGAGAGAATGATAAAGGCAGTAAGCCCCTCGTGCGGTTGAGCCGCACTGTGGGACGTGCCATGATCGTGCCCCCGCCTATGCCCATGGTATTTTCAATGCGTAATTATGTACGAGCGGCACGGATTTCGCCGTTTGATGGGACTAGGCGGGGCGAATTGCTAAGCGAGCTCTGAGCGTGCTGGCGTTCTGTTGCGAGTTACTCCGGACTCGCAGCGGTGTCCGGGGCTTTATCGCCGAATTGGTGGATTGCCTTAAGAGGCTGCTTTGTGCTTCTGCTGCGAGGGCCGCAGTGTGCTCCTCCATGCGGAGCGAGCACCCTGTGTTTCCATTGACTGTTATGACCCCCCTAGGTCCTGGCATCTTGAGCTTGAGGTATGCTAGTGCGGTACCGCATTGAATCTTGCAAATGCGGTTCGCCCGAGCAGTGCGTGATAGCCGCTGCAGAACGGGACAATATTGAAGATTAACTCCTCGCTTCGGAAGTTGTCCGGAGATCCGAAGACCACTTCCAATGTGATTGAGCCCGTGCAATGGGCCTCTACGCCTGGGATGATACCTTTAAAGGTTGTTTTTGTGGGTTTGATCCTTGAGGGGTCTATACCCATTTTGTGCACTGTATCCTGATAGAGCAGGTTCAGGCTGTTGCCGCCGTCCATAAGGACTCGAGTGAGGTGGAATCCGTCAATGATGGGGTCTAAGACCAATGCGGCAGATCCGCCTTGACAGATACTAGTGGGGTGGTCCCTGCGATCGAAGGTGATCGGACAAGAGGACCATGGGTTGAACTTTGGGGCGACGGGCTCCATCGCATAGACGTCCCTTAGCGCACGCTTCCGTTCCCTCTTGGGGATGTGGGTTGCGTATATATCATGTTCACCGTCCTCACTTGTGGGGGGAACCTCTTCTGTCCTCCCGTGGTCGGCGGCCGGGGCTCCTCCTCGTCGTTGCTGTGCAGCCCCTTGTCCTTGTTTTCGGCATTTAACTTGCCGGCCTGCTTGAACACCCAGCATTCTCTGTTTGTGTGATTGCCTGACTTATCGGGGGTGCCGTGTATTTGACACGAGCGATCGAGTATGCGGTCCAAGCTAGACGGGCCCGGAGTACTTCTTTTGAATGGCTTTTTCCGCTGACCGGATTTAGAGCCTCTAAATCCTGCATTAACTGCCATATCCTCGGCGTTATCGCCGTTGTTGCGGCGCTTGTGTTTGCTGCGACGTGGTCTGCCGTTACTGTCCTTGGTATCCGAAGTGCCAAGGTTTGTTGATATGTTGTTGCTGCGAGCCAGCCCGCTATCCTCTCCCACGCAAAAGCGGGTCATGAGCGTCGTGAGGGCTGCCATAGACTTCGGCTTTTCCTGGCCGAGGTGCCGAGCGAGCCATTTGTCACGGATGTTATGCTTAAATGCTGCTAAGACCTCTGCATCCGGACAGTCGACAATTCAAATTTTTTTGGTTAGGAACCGTGTCCAGAATTGCCTGGCCGATTCCCCCTGCTGCTGAGTTATGTGGCTCAAGTCATCGGCATCCGGTGGTCGCACATAAGTGCCCTGGAAGTTGTCGAGGAATGCATCTTCCAGATCCTCCCAACAGCCAACGGAGTCTGCTGGCAAGCTATTCAGCCAGTGCCGAGCTGGTCCTTTGAGTTTTAATGTGAGGTACTTGATGGCATGTAGATCATCCCCGCGGGCCCTGTGGATGTGGAGGAGGAAGTCCTCGATCCATACCGCGGGATCTGTTGTACCATCATATGATTCGATATTTATGGGTTTAAAACCCTCTGGGAATTCATGATCCATTACTTCGTCAGTGAAGCATAGGGGGTGTGTGGCGCCTCTGTGCCGGGCTATATCACGACCCAGTTCATATGAGTCTTGTCTGCCGTGTTCCGCTCGGCCGGATTTACATTTAGTGTGTCCGGCGTGACGATCATCATCGCGTGTTGGTGCACGCCCCCTTGATCCGTAGATCGATCTTGCGTGTTTTGCCCTATCTTCCAATACATCCCGCAGGTCTCGCGTGTTGCCCCGTGCCTTGGTATTTTTGTTTGAGTGGCGGCGGGGTGCGGACTGAGCTTCAGGCTAGAATGCCTCTCTGTCTCGGCCACGAGGTGGCCGATAAGCCGCATCATACGCTGGTGATGTAGGTTTCAATGCTTCCTCCTCAAGTCGGGGTAGCAACCTGCGCTTTGGGTAACCCTTGGAAGGGCGTTCGAGTTCATATTCCTCGGCCGCAAGGACTTTAGTCGATCTGTCTGGTAGCAAATCCTGATCAGCTCGAAGCTGTTGTTGCTTGTTCTTCAGGCTATTTGATGTGGCTATAAGCCGGCGCATAAAGCGCTCCTGCTCGACGGGATCCTCAGGAACGACAAATTCTTCGTCGCCGAGGCTCACCTCGTCTTCGGAGAGAGGCATGTAACTATCATCCTCCGCTTCTTCCTCTGCCGCTTGCTCGGGAGGGTTGGCTTGTTCATCCTCCAGCCCCAAATCTTCTTTGGAGGGATTGTTGTCGTCTTGACCTTTATCTGAGTACTATTATTTCTGTCTGGTATCACCGCTTTTCTTTGTGGCGAGACTTAAGCGGCCTTGGCCGGCGTCGGCGCTTGGGTTGCTTCTTGGAGGGGTCATCCTCCGTTGTCTTGTCGCCATTGCCTTCTTTGGGTGTATCCACCATCTATACATCATATGATGAGGTGGCGGTCCAGTGCCCTGTGGGCAGTGGTTCCTGTTCATCTCCCACATCGTTGTCCATACCATCGATGTCTTCGGAGTCGAAGTCAAGCATGTCAGTTAAACCGTCGACAGTGGCTACTGAGTGGGTGGTGGGTGGGGAGTGAATTTCTTCGTCATCCTCATCCCATTCTAGTCGGACATAGTTTGGCCAAGGTTCTCTTGACAAGGAGAGAGACCTTAACGAGTTTAGCACATCGCCGAAGGGCGAGTGCTGAAAGATATCAGCGGAGGTGAACTCCATGATCGGCGCCCAATCGGATTCGACAGGCCTGGGCGCGGGCGGCTCGGAGTCCGTGGCCGGAGATGAATCCAGTGGTTCGGCATCTCGGCTCTCGTGAGGGGTAAGGTCACGGACCTGGGTAGGGGGTCCCGAACTGTGCGTCTAAGGCGGATGGTAACAGGAGGCGGGGGACACTCTGTTTACCTAGGTTCGGGCCCTCTCGATGGAGGTAATACCCTACTTCCTGCTTGATTTATCTTGATGATATGAGTATTACAAGAGTTGATCTACCACGAGATTGTAGAGGCTAAACCCTAGAAGCTAGCCTATGGTATGATTGTTGTTGTCCTACAGACTAAATCCTCTGGTTTATATAGACATCGGAGGGGGCTAGGGTTATACAGAGTCGGTTACAAGGGAGGAGATCTACATATCCGTATCGCCAAGCTTGCCTTCCACGCCAAGGAGAGTCCCATCCGAACACGGGACGAAGTCTTCAATCTTGTATCTTCATAGTCCAATAGTCCGGCCATACGTTCAAAACATCTTTGAAGTCCCGATTCTAAGCCGTAAAGCATGGCACACTGAACTATTGAGTAGTCATCAGCTTTGCTCTGGCTGACGTTCTTAACAACATCAGTAGCGTCTGCAGCAGGCCTAGCACCTAGCGGTGCTTCTAGGACGTAATTCTTCTGTGCAGCAATGAGGATAATCCTCAAGTTACGGAGCCAGTCCATGTAGTTGCTACCATCATCTTTCAACTTAGCTTTCTCTATGAATGCTTTAAAATTTAAAGGAACGGTAGCACGGTCCATTGATCTACAATAACATAGACATGCAAAATAACTATCAGGACTAAGTTAATGATAAGTTAAATTTCAATTAATCATATTACTTAAGAACTTCCACTTAGATAGACATCCCTCTAGTCATCTAAATGATCATGTGATCCAAATCAACTAAACCATGTCCGATCATCACGTGAGATGGAGTAGCTTGCAATGGTGAACATCACTGTGTTGATCATATCTACTATATGATTCATGTTCGACCTTTCGGTCTCAGTGTTCCGAGGCCATATCTACATATGCTAGGCTCGTCAAGTTTAACCCGAGTATTATGTGTGTGCAAAACTGGCTTGCACCCGTTGTATGTGAACATAGAGCTTATCACACCCGATCATCACGTGGTGTCTCGGCACGATGAACTATAGCAACGGTGCATACTCTGGGAGAACACTTATACCTTGAAATTTAGTGAGGGATCATCTTATAATGCTACCGCCGTACTAAGCAAAATAAGATGCATAAAATATAAACATCACATGCAATCAAAATAAGTGATATGATATGGCCATCATCATCTTGTGCCTTTGATCTCCATCTCCAAAGCATCGTCATGATCACCATCATCACCGACTTGACACCTTGATCTCCATCGTAGCATCGTTGTCACCTCGCCAACTATTGCTTCTACGACTGTCGCTACCGCTTAGTGATAAACTAAAACAATTACATGGTGATTGCATTGCATACAATAAAGCGACAACCATATGGCTCCTGCCAGTTGCCGATAACTCTTTTACAAAACATGATCATCTCATACAACAATTTATATGTCATCACGTCTTGACCATATCACATCACAACATGCCCTGCAAAAACCAGTTAGACGTCCTCTACTTTGTTGTTGCAAATTTTACGTGGCTGCTACGGGCTTAGCAAGAACCGTTCTTACCTACGCATCAAAACCACAATGATTTTTTGTCAAGTGTGTTGTTTTAACCTTCAAAAAGAACTGGGCGTAGTCAAACTCGATTCAACTAAAGTTGGAGAAACAGACACACCCACTAGCCACCTGTGTGCGAAGCACGTCGGTAGAACCAATCTCATGAACGCGGTCATGTAATGTTGGTCTGGCCGCTTCATCCAACAATACCACCGAATCAAAGTAAGACGTTTCCGGTAAGCATTATGACTATTATCGCCCACAACTCATTGTGTTCTACTCGTGCATATAACATCTACACATAGACTTGGCTCGGATGCCACTGTTGGGGAACACAGTAATTTCAAAAGAATTTCCTACGATCACGCAAGATCTATCTAGGAGATGCATAGCAATGAGAGGGGAGAGTGTGTCCACGTACCCTCGTAGACCTAAAGCGAAAGCGTTTAGTAACGCGGTTGATGTAGTCGAACTTCTTCGCGGTCCAACCGATCCAAGTACCGAAAGTACGACAGCTCCACGTTCAGCACACGTTCAGCTCGATGACGTCCCTCATGCTCTTGATCCAGTTGTTGACAAGGGTGAGTTCCGCCAGCACGACGGTGCGGCGACGGTCGGCGCAGGGCTTCGCCTAAGCACTACGATAGTATGATCGAGGTGTGTAACTATGGAGGGGGGCACCGCACACGGTTAAGAGAAACTTGTGTGTTCTAGGGTGCCCCCTGCCCCCGTATACAAAGGAGGGAGGGGGAGGCCGGCCGGCCCTAGGGGCGCGCCCAAAGAGAGGGAGTCCTACTAGGACTACTAGTCCTAGTAGGATTCCTCCACAAGGAAGAGAGGAGGGAGGAAGGAGAGGGAGAGGGAGTAGGAAAGGGGGCGCCGGCCCCCCCTTTCCCTTGTCCAATTCAGACTGCTAAGGGGGGGGGGGGTGCGGCCTACCCTGGCGGTCCTCCTCTCTCTCCAATAAGGCCCATGGTGGCCCATTAGTTTCCCCGGGGTGTTCCGGTAACCCTTCTGGCACTCCGTTTTTATCCGAAACTATGCGGAACACTACCGTTGTCCGAATAACATGGTCCAATATATCAATATTTATGTCTCGACCATTTCAAGACTCATCGTTACGTCTGTGATCTCATCCGGGACTCCGAACAAACTTCGGTCATCAAAACACATAACTCATAATACAAATCATCATCAAACGTTAAGCGTGCGGACCCTACGGGTTTGAGAACTATGTAGACATGACTGAGACACATCTCCGGTCAATAACCAATAGCGGAACCTGGATGCTCATATTGGCTCCTACATATTCTACGAAGATCTTTATTGGTCAAACCGCATAACAACATATATATGTTGTTCCCTTTGTCATCGGTATGTTACTTTCCCAAGATTCGATCATCGGTATCATCATTCACTGGTGCGCGTCGGTCCTAAACAAACGGTTTTTAACCCCTTTCCGTGATAAACATTTGGAGCGATACGCCAAGTGAGTGTGGGGCGATAGGGGGTCCTTCCCACGACCCGAAATCTTTGGGGATAGGGAGCCTTGATGCATACAGTTGTCCCTATATAACCGTTTCCGATATCTCGAATATCCCAAACGCTTAATCCTTGCTACTCGTTTGTGCTCGCATTGCCATCGCAGTCGGAGTTTTGTGGTTTTGCCTAAAACCAGGCAGATTCCAGGCACAGGAGTTTTCCAGGCAGATTCTAGGCGCGGGAGTTTTACGATTCCTGTTACATCACAAACCGTTCATGATTATAAACCGTGTACAATAGGTAGATAATCACACACATTTAGTTTTCCCGCACGGTATGTGATAGTGTCTGACATCATACGCTTTGCAAATGGCAATTGTGTGCATGCTTGCACAAGTTTCCTCTCTGTGAACCGTCTCGGATTATGGTGTATATTGCAAACGTTTGTGTTTTACCAACCGTGTGTGCCATAATGACCTGCACAACATAATTTCGCCCTAATTTAATTGCTGCTATTTAAAATTGTACCTAATTTAAACTTGAAAGTAGGCTATAGCTTTATTCTTATCCATCAGGTTCAAACGACCAATGCAATATTCGATTCACAAGTACATATGTTTAAGAATTACATAAGCACCAAATAAAGAATGATGTGCCAGGTTCTATACTTGTACTATTACAGATGGTAAAGAAAGAGGCGACGGACATTCCAGTTGCTGAACAAGGTGAAGCGGAATGGCCCTATTGTGCTCTCTTGGATGCAGAAGGCATGCAGGACTCTAGTCCAACCCTTGCGATGGCTGGCCGCCAATCATGTAGTTTGAGAGGTAATCTTGAGTAAACTGCGTCAGGATCCACTGCAAGAGAAAAAAGATTCAGATATTGTCATCTAACACAACTCATTACGGGCAGTAAAAAGAAGGCTACAAGGTTCTTACTTACCATCCTGCAGATCACTGTTGTCTTGCATAAAGTGTAAACAAATAGTTCGATTGACATCTTTTGACCCATTTTAATACCAATCTTTATCAGTTTCCTCACTTGATGGTGATTCATGAATATATCATTGCCCCATGCGCAGAAAGGGTCGACTGTGGATCTTTGGCAATGATATATGTACCTAAAAGCACCAAGTTAATATTAGAAGCTCAACAAAAATTGAAAAATGATGTACTACAACACTCCATCTATCCCATTATATAAGATTTTATTACATGTATATCTAGACATCATCAGAACATTAAGGTAACACTCTTCCTTGTTGCTATGTAGCCTGGATTGCATAATTAGTCATTCAGTACAATGCATGTGTTGGTGTACAAAAGGAGGGGCGCACTTTTGTACCTTTACTGTGCTGCAGGCGGTCGGGAGCATGTACCACGGTCACACCAAGCAGGGCAGGGGTGGTGAACCAAGGCAAAACCGAAGCCCAAGACAGCCAGAGCAACGCCAAGACCAAGAACGCAAAGAGGCAGAGGGGCAGAGCAGTTTCCCCTGGCAAGACCCTTCCCGGGGACTGCCTCAGCAACCCCGGCAAGACCCTTGCCGGGGCAGCTCGCCTCACACCAACAGAGCGAGCCACCCTTGAGCCCACGGTCTCCAACATTACGTTGGGCCAAGGCTCGGGTGGCACCTCTATGGTGGCATGCAGATCTTTGTGAAGACATATTCAAGATCATATGAGGATTAGAAGACGACGATCCTCGGCAAGATCCTTGCCGAAGAAAGCCACGAGACTCCCGGCAAGATCCTTGCAGGGACGACAGCAGCGCCAGTGCAAGACCCTTGTCGGGCCACCGGCAAGGCCCTGCCAAGGGC
>JAHIAM010000703.1:0-33724 GCA_021605205.1 Aegilops longissima
CCATGTTAAGTTCCTGTAACATGTTGTTTCATAGCTCTAAACATGTTAACTTTGATGTTATTTACGCTAAAGTCCTAAGCTGTTATTATTTGCAATCTTGCCATGTGTTTTTGAGCAAGTTCTAGTGATTTCTGGAGATAGTTCAGTGTTCATGTTTTGTAATGCTTTACCTATAAATCATGCCCATGCCTTTTGTTATTACGATGAGGTGCTGTATCATATTGTTTTGATGCTTGCAATATGCCTAGTTGCTGTTTTGCACAGATTGTTGCTATAACTTGTATTGTGTGTATGTGTTGAACCCTTGCTCCGTTTTGAGTGTGCTCTATATGAAACTTGCTTGATTTTGCATGTAGTTTCATATTATCATGTTGCATCCTTGTTTTGAGGTGTTTGCTTGATGTTTGTATGCATTTTGCATCAATGCGATGTTTAACTTGTTTTGCTCATATCTTCTAGGCCGTAGCTCCGAATTTAATGAACTTTATATGTAACTTGACTAGAATTTCGTGTAGATCATCGTGGTGCATCTTAATTTGCTGTTTAACAACTTGAACATAAGGTTTATTCAGATCTGGACCAATTTCGAAATTTGCATATGAGGACTTACCGGAATTGTTATATGTTGTTCCCGGCCTCATTTAAACTTGCTTTGATGTGTTGTTCTTGTTTGCATCATCTCTTGCCATGAGTAGCTTCATGTAGCTTGGTCATGCATCATGCTTGTTGTGCATCATGTTTTGTTCATGTGTGGTGTGTTTACTATGATGTGTGCTTCTTCTTGTTAGTTCCTGTTTCGTTGCGATCGTGAGGATTCGTTCGTCTACGCTTGGTTCGGCTTCATCCGTTCGTCTTCTTCATGGACTCGTTCTTCTTCCTTGCGGGATTTCAGGCAAGATGACCGCTACCTGGATCTCACTACTATCATTGCTATGCTAGTTGCTTCGTTCTATCGCTATGCTGCGCTACCTATTACCTGTTTATCAAGCCATCCCAAATTGCCATGAACCCCTAACCTTTTGCACCCTTCCTAGCAAACCGTTGTTTGGCTATGTTACCGCTTTGCTCAGCCTCTCTTATAGCGTTGTTAGTTGCAGGTGAAGACGAAGTTTGTTCCTTGTTGGAACATGGAGATGTTGTTCCTTGTTGGAACATGTTTACCTATTGGGATATCACAATATCTATTGTTTAATTAATGCATCTATATACTTGGTAAAGGGTGGAAGGCTCGGCCTTATGCCTGGTGTTTTGTTCCACTCTTGCCGCCCTAGTTTCCGTCATATCGGTATTATGTTCCCGGATTTTGTGTCCCTAACGCGGTCGGGTGATTTATGGGACCCCCTTGACAGTTCGCTTTGAATAAGACTCCTCCAGCAAGGCCCAACATTGGTTTTACCATTTGCCTCACCACCACCTACATTTCCCTTGGGAGTAATTAACCCAAGGGTCATCTTTATTCAGCCCCGGGCCAATGCTTGTCTAAGTGTTGGTCCAAACTAGAGTGCTTTTGGCGCCCCTCAAGGAAACTTGAGGTTTGGTTTTAGTTATACGGACTGCTCATCCGGTCGTGGCTCGAGGCGAGATCTGTGCGGCTACTATCGAGGTGTCGGACGCCATGAGGAGGTCTTGCTGGTCTAGTTTTATTCTTTGTCGAAATGTCTTGTGGCCGGATTCCGAGACTGATCGGGTCTTCCGGGAGAAGGAATATCCTTCGTTGATCGCGAGAGCTTATCATGGGCTAAGTTGGGACACCCCTGCAAGGTATAAACTTTCGAGAGCCGTGCCCGCGGTTATGTTGCAGATGGGAATTTGTTAATATCCGGTTGTAGTAAACCTTGAAGCAAACCCTTCTAAAATACACCAACCGTGTGCGTAACCGTGAGTGTCTCTTTTGGGGTTGATCGAGAGGAGAACACGGTTTCGGGTTATGTCGGCGTAAGTAGGAGTTCAGGATCACTTCTTGATCATTACTAGTTGACGACCGTTCCTTTGTTTCTCTTCTCGCTCTCATTTGTGTATGTTAGCCACCATATATGCTTAGTTGCTGCTGCAACCTCACCACTTTACCCCTTCCTTTCCCTTTAAGCTTTGCTATTCTTGATACCCATGGTAATGGGATTGCTAAGTCCTCGTGGCTCCTGATTACTACACCACCGATTCAGGTACAGGTTTTGCGATGATCATGATCGAGAGCGATGCTTGCTTGTTTTGGAGTTCTTCTTCTGCTTCTTCTTCGATCAGGGGATAGGTTCCAGGTCGGCAGCCTGGGCTAGCAGGGTGGATGTAGTTTGAGTTTCTGTTTATGTTTCATCCGTAGCCGGATGTTGGTCTGTATATGATGTTGATGTATTCTTGTGGCATTTGTGCCTTATGTATGTATCCCCATCTATTATGTAATGTTGATGTAATGATATCCACCTTGCAAAAGCGTTTCAATATGCAGGTCTATCCTTGGTGGGACCTTCGAGTTCCTTTTGGATAGGGTCGCATATTGGGCATGACAAGTTGGTATCAGAGCCTCGACCGACCCTAGGAGCCCCCTTGATTGATCGTGTAGTTGGCCGTTGTTGAGTCTAGAAGGAAATTGTTTTCGGAGTCTAGTTATATCGGAGAGTAGGAATTCTTTTTACTCCTCAGCCCCTTCGTCGCTTTGGTGAGGAATCTTGACGTAGGTGTTTTGAATAACTCCTCTTCCCCTTCAAAATTTTTCTTTAGGTTCACGCAGTTGGTTTCCGATCGTTGTTCCTCAGCTCTTTTCATCCGGTGCATCTCTCGTCAAGTCGACTCGAACCTCTGTCTTTGGGAGATCAATCCTCAGCTAATTTCGATCGATGTTGTTTTTCCTTGTCTGAAGTTGTCCTTGTTTTTCCCGCCCGCCCACCCTTCTTCTTCTCGGAACCGGAGTCCGTAATCGAGTATCCATCCTACTCGTGCGAAGTCTTTGCTTTCTTTCCTTAATGATGTCAACCGGTGTTTTCTCTTCAAGATATTCGTCGGTTTCCCCTTCCAAGTTGTCTTTGTTTTCCCGCCCTCCCACCCTATTATTCCCGGAGTTCGAGTTTCTTCCGACCATCTATTCCATTCGTGCAGAGTCTCTTCAGTCTTCCCTCAATTATTTTAACCGGTGAATTCTCGTCTTGCTCGTCATTCTTCATCCCTTTCTTTTTCCGGTGCACTCAATTCAAGTTTATCGGGTTAATCATATTCTTTTCCTTCGAAGTGTTCTCTTTGCTCGTTCGCCTCTCGCCAGTTTATCGTTCCAGAGTTCCGAAGACATCTCAGGAGATTCGTCTGTCTTCCAATTAATTCGAGGTTGTCACCTCATTCAAATATTTCAATTGTGCGGTGCATCATCTATCATTGAACAATTCTTTCCAACGGTGTTTTTCTCTTTAGTGGGCCCTAACCCACAGGTCTTTTCCCAGGATCTTACCTGACTCTTATAATTTCCCCGGAGTTATTCTCAATTCTTTTCAAGTGTGACGTAAGAATGAATATCATCAGTCAGATGCCTTTTCAATATCGATTTCAAATCATTTCATTGTTGGTTCAACCCCTTTGCTTTCCATTCTTCCGGAGTATCTCAACAATTTTTGGTGGTGTTTATCGTCGTCCTTGAAGACCGAAGTAGAGTTTCTCTTAAATCTTGTCCGTTCCCCCAGAGATTCATGGTGATAGCTCGATGTTATCCTATCTAATTGTTCCCAGTTGCACAATTCTTTTAAATCATCCGGAGTATTTCAGGGGTTGCTTTCCATCTCGATCATCCGGAGATCATCTTCTCGGAAGATTTCTTCGTTCCAAGTTTTCAAAGTCGTTCTCCAATTATTCTATATCCGTGGCCTTTCGTTTGCCTCAATATTATCCCGGTGCCTCGTTCAAGTGTTCTTTAATCAGCTCATGATCTCCTTGTCATTTTGCATCTAAATCCCCTCGAGCATATTTGGTTTTCTAATTCTTCCCGGTGATTCATTCTCTTTCATCAGTCATTTCCGAATTCTTACGGTGGTTCGTTCAAGATTCTTTTTCCTTGATCATCATTTTTATTCATTCGATCTTTCCAATCCTACCGGTGGTTCATGAAGACTTTCTCAAGTTTTGTGCTATTTTCCCCTTAACCCTTTTTAACAAGAATAAGTAATATGCAAAATCCATTGCTTGTCATCAATTTAATTTGATGAAGGATAAGCATACAATAAATCTTATTCTTATTTCATCCAAGTGAGTAATCCCTTCCTTCGGAGTTTGTTCTTCTTGAATAAATTCTAGTTCCAAGTGTTCTCATCTTTTCTTATCCGGAGTTCAGTTTCCTCGGCCATTTCGTCGGAATCCTCCATCTAATTCATCGCTAGGTTTTAGTCTTATTCTTTCGTCCTTCATTCTATCTCATCATCCTTTCGTTACCGGAGTTCTTCATGGTGGTTCTTCATGATTTAATTCTTTCTTCAAGAGTTTCATCAATATTTTTGGTGGAATTCAAATATCTTTTCTTCTTGCATCTCGAAGTGTAATTAAGTCTCCGTATTCTTTTGAAGTGGAGTTTTGCATTTCTTCTTTCCTCTCAGCTACCCAATCATTTCCGTTTGTGGCCGGTTATCACCTAATTAATTTTGAGATGTTCTCCCATAAGTCCACAACAAGCTTATTCTTTCGTTGTTGATTTTCTCAAAAACTCCGTTCAATCCTTCCTTCTAAGTTCTTTTCATTCAATTCTTTCAATTCTTCCGAAGGCATTGCGTTGTTTATCTCGTCAAGTGTCATTCCATCTTCTGAAGCTCATGTTCTATTCTTTCCTTGTTCAACCGGTGTGCTGCCTAAATCCTTTCAGTCTTATTCGTTTCTTTTCTCATTCTAACCACTCCGGTTAGAACGAGTGCTTTCATAGTCTATCTGATCCCGTGAGCTTTCAATTCTCGTCATTCTCGTCGTTCGTCTCTTCTTCTCGACTGCTTTCGATTCTTTGCTTCTTCTCTTGATTTCTTGTTTCACCTCATCCCTTTTCTCTTCCGTCTCGGTCCTAAGATCTCGGGACGAGATCTCTTGTTAGTGGAGGAGTGTTGTAACGCCCCGGATCCGATGCGCCAGGTGTCCTTCAGTTATTCGGCGTCGTTGCCTTGTCATTTGCTTGCGTGTTGCATTTTGCCATGTCATCATCTGCATTTCATCCGCATGTTTTTCAAAACTTGCATCCGTTCGGGTTCCCCCCGGTTCTCTCCGTTGTCCGTTCTGAGCCAGACACACTCGCACGCGCCCGCGGCACCTCCGAAATATTATTTTATAAGTGGCACAAAAATGTTCTCGGAATGGGATGCAACTTGGCATGCGGTCTTTTTATAGTGTAGACAGAGCGCCTGTCAAGTTTCGTCGCATTCGGAGTCCATTTGATAGCCCAACCGTTAAATGCATAGCGGCACCCTTGCCGGTTTATTCGTCGGACGTTTCGGTCTCCGAAATTGCTGCCGGGCTGCCTTCTTCCCCTCTCTTCTCAGCCCGAGGCCCTCTACACAACCCACTAACCCCACCTGCAGCCTACCTAGTTCCCCCTTTGTCCGGAGCCGCTCGATCGCGATCGGAGGCTCCGAAACCCCTCCTAACCCCCAAACCCTAGCAATTTTTGCTATATATGGACACCCCTTGTCCATTTTGGGCAGCCTAACCCCCCCTCCACCTACCTCTAGCCTTCCCCTCCTCAGAATCCGCGCCACCCAACCTGCAGCCACCTCCTCCCACCTCGGGAACCGCGCCGCCGCCTTCCCCCTCCAAATCCGGCGCCCCCAGCCTTCTCTCGCCACTTGGCAAGCCCCCAGTGGCCAGCCGCCGCCTGCGCCGCCCTCCACAGCCACTCCCGCCCCCGTGCCTTCCTCGCGCCTCCAGCCGCCTGACCATGAGGCCCATCATGACCCCGGCCGGGCCGAACAGGCCCCGCCAGCCCAGCGCCTCGCCACAGCCCGCTCCTCCCTCGCGTGGATCGGCGAGCCGATCTCCCCGCCCCGCCGTGCGCCATCCGGCAACCCGAGCCCCGGCCACGGCGAACTCCCCTTGGTCGCCGCCTGCCCGCCTTCCTTCTCCCTCTTCTCTCCCTCTTCCCTCACCGGCTACTCTCTCTCTCCCGTAGGTTGTCGCCTTCGCCGAGCTCGTGGCGCCGCCGACCCTCCGCCGGCCGGATCCGCAGCCCATGGCGGATCGATCCGTTCCGCCGCCCGATCCGGCTCTTCCCGGCGTCCCAGCGCCCTCGCCGGCGTCGCCATCGCCGCCGCCGCCCGGCCTCCCGGTCCCGTTAGGGATCGAGGAGACGACGGTCGCGTCCGCGTCGGCCCGACCCGTGGGCCCCGGTGCCCCGGCCCAGCACGCCGGCCTCCTCGAGGCCCAGCCCAGCTCGCCAGCCGGCCCGTGCCACCTCTCCTTCCTCTCTGGGCCGGAGCCCATGGTGAGCGCCCGCTATGCCCCGCTCAGTGCAACGTTTAGCTATACGATGCCCATCTGTTTTTTTTTTCAAAACGGCTAAGTCCCAGATTTTGCACCTTTTCATGCTCATGTTCATCATGCCATAACTCTCTGCATATTGCTCCGTTTTGCGTGTGTAATATGTCAAATTGTTCGTCTCGACGAGTAAATCATTTCATCTCATTGCATCATTTTCATTTGAGCTCATCTTGATGCCCGAAATGCTGTTAGAAGAGTGCTATGTGATGGTAGTTTCAGATTCTTATCAGAACATGCACTTTTGTCATTTTTGCCATGATTGATGTGTGCACCCTATGAACTTGAGTCCTACATGTGTTTTGTAATATGCCATGCCATATTTAGAGGGGTGTATGCCATGTATTTTTGTGATCCCTGTGGTGACTAGCACAAGCATGCAAACTAGGCTTCCTGATGTTGCTGATTTCAGCCCTGTTTTGCTGATATTTTTATGCCATGTAAACTTGATGCTACCGAGAGATCCATGCTTATTTTGAGATACTTCAGTAAGGATGTTTTGAACATATGGTTATGCTCTATCCATGCATGCCCTTGTTTGCAATTATGGAGTGCCATAGCTTGAGTCAATCGAGCTCTATTTTTGCTATAAAATGTTTCCTGGCAGGTTGTTTACATGTTATTCAATTTTGCCAAGGTTGTTGTAGTTGATCCTTGCATGCTATGTTGTTGTTCTTGCCATGTATAGCTTCTATGACATGTCTTCTTGCTGTTGGTTGCCTTTCCATGCCATGTATTTCTCTGTGGTGAGTGGTTCAAGCTCACCAACATGCCTACTTATTGTTGTTCCTGCCATGTATGAATCTGTAATATAACTTGCCATGTTTACATGGGTGCCATCATATCTTCTGATCCTTTTTGGCTTATGGCCAGTAAGGGACATTTGATCTATGCTATTAGTAGATTCATGAAATGCCTTTGTTTGCCATGTTAAGTTCCTGTAACATGTTGTTTCATAGCTCTAAACATGTTAACCTGATGTTATTTCTGCTAAAGTCTGAAACTGTTATTATTTGCAATCTTGCCATGTGTTTTTGAGCATGTTCTAGTGATTTCTGGAGATAGTTCAGTGTTCATGTTTTGTAATGCTTTACCTGTACATCATGCCCATGCCTTTTATTATTACGATGAGGTGCTGTAGCATATTGTTTTGATGCTTGCAATATGCCTAGTTGTTGTTTTGCACAGATTGTTGCTATAACTTGTATTGTGTGTATGTGTTGAACCCTTGCTCCGTTTTGAGTGTGCTCTATATGAAACTTGCTTGATTTTGCATGTAGTTTCATATTATCATGTTGCATCCTTGTTTTGAGGTGTTTGCTTGATGTTTGTATGCATTTTGCATCAATGCGATGTTTAACTTGTTTTGCTCATATCTTCTAGGCCGTAGCTCCGAATCTAATGAACTTTATATGTAACTTGACTAGAATTTCGTGTAGATCATCGTGGTGCATCTTAACTTGCTGTTTAACAACTTGAACATAAGGTTTATTCAGATCTGGACCAATTTCGAAATTTGCATATGAGGACTTACTAGGAATTGTTATATGTTGTTCGGCCTCATTTAAACTTGCTTTGATGTGTTGTTCTTGTTTGCATCATCTCTTGCCATGAGTAGCTTCATGTAGCTTGGTCATGCATCATGCTTGTTGTGCATCATGTTTTGTTCATGTGTGGTGTGTTTACTATGATGTGTGCTTCTTCTTGTTAGTTCCTGTTTCGTTGCGATCGTGAGGATTCGTTCGTCTACGCATGGTTCGGCTTCATCCGTTCGTCTTCTTCATGGACTCGTTCTTCTTCCTTGCGGGATTTCAGGCAAGATGACCGCTACCTAGATCTCACTACTATCATTGCTATGCTAGTTGCTTCGTTCTATCGCTATGCTGCGCTACCTATTACCTGTTTATCAAGCCATCCCAAATTGCCATGAACCCCTAACCTTTTGCACCCTTCCTAGCAAACCGTTTTTTGGCTATGTTACCGCTTTGCTCAGCCCCTCTTATAGCGTTGTTAGTTGCAGGTGAAGACGAAGTTTGTTCCTTGTTGGAACATGGAGATGTTGTTCCTTGTTGGAACATGTTTACCTGTTGGGATATCACAATATCTATTGTTTAATTAATGCATCTATATACTTGGTAAAGGGTGGAAGGCTCGGCCTTATGCCTGGTGTTTTGTTCCACTCTTGCCGCCCTAGTTTTCGTCATATCGGTATTATGTTCCCGGATTTTGCGTCCCTAACGCGGTCGGGTGATTTATGGGACCCCTTGACAGTTCGCTTTGAATAAGACTCCTCCGGCCAAGGCCCAACATTGGTTTTACCATTTGCCTCACCACCACCTACATTTCCTTGGGAGTAATTAACCCAAGGGTCATCTTTATTCAGCCCCCGGCCAATGCTTGTCTAAGTGTTGGTCCAAACTAGAGTGCTTTGCAGCGCCCCTCAAGGAAACTTGAGGTTTGGTTTTAGTTATGCGGACTGCTCATCCGGTCGTGGCACGAGGCGAGACAGCGGCTACTATCGGTGTCGGCACACAGGAGGTCTTGCTGGTCTAGTTTTATTGCTGTCAAAATGTCTTGTAGCCGGATTCGAGACTGATCGGGTCTTCCGGGAGAAGGAATATCCTTCGTTGATCGCGAGAGCTTATCATGGGCTAAGTTGGGACACCCTGCAGGGTATAAACTTTCGAGAGCCGTGCCGCGGTTATGTGGCAGATGGGAATTTGTTAATATCCGGTTGTAGTAAACCTTGAAGCAAACCCTTCTAAAATACACCAACCGTAATGCGTAGTGAGTGTCTCTTTTCGGGGTTGATCGAGAGGAGAACACGGTTTCGGGTTATGTCGGCGTAAGTAGGAGTTCAGGATCACTTCTTGATCATTACTAGTTGGCGACCGTTCCTTTGTTTCTCTTCTCGCTCTCATTTGCGTATGTTAGCCACCATATATGCTTAGTCGCTGTTGCAACCTCACCACTTTACCCCTTCCTTTCCCTTTAATCTTTGCTAGTCTTGATACCCATGGTAATGGGATTCTTTGAGTCCTCGTGGCTCTGATTACTACACCACCGATTGCAGGTACAGGTTTTGCGATGATCATGACGCGAGAGCGATGCTTGCTTGTTTTGGAGTTCTTCTTCGCTTTTTCTTGATCGGGGATAGGTTCGGTCGGCAGCCTGGGCTAGCAGGTTGGATGTCGTTTGAGTTTTGTTTATGTTTCATCCGTAGCGGATGTTGATGCATATATGATGTTGATGTATTCTTGTGGCATTTGTGCCTTATGTATGTATCCCCATCTATTATGTAATGTTGATGTAATGATATCCACCTTGCCAATGCGTTTCAATATCTGGGTCTATCCTTGGTGGGACCTTGAGTTCCTTTTGGATAGGGTCGCATATTGGGCGTGACATAACACTACCTACAAACACGAAACTAGTTGCAACTCACGGACAGAGATCATGTTGATTAATAAGTCGAGAGGGGTCGAGTTACGGAACCCAATGTGTGGTAGTAACTGTTCATGGATCACAAACACGAACTCAGTTCACGAGGGCGGCTGAAATGAGACAACCCACCATGTACTCCTACACGGCCTCTCACGCTACCTTTACCAAATCATGTTCACACACTTAGCTCACACACAGTGGGACATGTTCACACACCTCCAATTCATCACGATGAATCGGACGACACAACTCTAAGCAATAGCAGGCATGACAAACAAGCATGAATGAGTAGGCACATCAGGGCTCAAACAACTCCTACTCATGCTAGTGGGTTTCATCTATTTACTGTGGCAATGACAGGTCATGCAGAGGAAAAGGGTTCAACTACCGCAGCATGTAACAGTTGAATCATTGTTGTCCTAATGCAGTAAAAGAGAGTAGGAGCAAGAGAGTGGGATTGTATCGGAATGAACAAGGGGTTTTTGCTTGCCTGGCACTCCTGAAAATATTATATCTCTTCATTGGTGTCACCAAACTCATCGTCGGAGGCACGTCTATCGAGAAGGGACAAATACCGGCAACAGAGAAGAAAAACACAATCAATGCAATGCACAATATGATGCATGATCATGACATGTCAATATGTTGTGTTTTGAGCTAATGCAACTAGCAACATGTTAAATGGAGTTGGTTTGAACCCTAGGTTCAAATTCAAACTCCATAAGTGATTATTCAAATGCCATTTAATTGATTGGACCTAAACAGTGAACAAAAGTTGTTCTAACATGCATGAAAATGGTACAAATGGATAGATTGGGTTTTTCTGATCATTTTCATATATAATTTATTTCATTTGGAGTTATAGATTAATTTCTATGATTTTTAGAAGTTTGGGATATTTTCTGGAATTTTCAGATTTGTTTCTAAATAAAAAATACCAGGAAATGTGTTTATGACGTCGACACCGCGTCGAACTGCGTCGGCAAGTCAACACAGATCAAAAGCGGACAAGTGGGTCCGCATGTCATAGACACTTTGGTTAGCGAGGGGTTAATTAAACTAGACTATTTTAAGCGGGGTTTAATTAGGGTGTGGGGCCCAAATGTCGATCGCGCACGGGAGGGTTAATTAGCAGCTTAAGCAGGATTAGCCGGCTAATCGCCGGCGTCTTGAGAACGCGTCGGAGTTGCCCGTCTGGCCAACTCGGCGACGAGGTCGTCTTGGCTGGGCTTGTTGGGCTGGCGCAGCGAGGCGCGTAGGTTGTTGGCGTCGGGCGATCTGGGTGGCAGTGTGTCACCCGCGTCGAGGTTTAGCAGCGGCGGAGCTCGGCCTCGAGCGGGTGCGGGGTTTCAGCTAGAGCTGGAGCAAACGGTGCGGCGCGTTCACTTCCCGGGGACGCGGTGAGCATGTTGATGGTGCTGGGGCGAGCGGGAAAGCGCAGGATCATGGAGCTCGTCGGCCATGGCGGCGGCCGGAGCTCGAGCTTCATGACGAGGTGCTACGGCACGAGAACGAACAGAACAAAGGGGGGAGAACGGGCAGGAGCTCACGGCGAGGTCTTCGTTGATCCCAGCGTGCTCGGGGATGCTCTGGACGAGGTGAATCCGTCGACGACGTCCGGCGGCAGAATCTGTGATGGCGAGCTTGAGGCGTCCCTTCAGGCGTCCGGGCTCACAGGATTCGTCGCAGAAGGTGCACTGCAGCGAGCGGAGCTCGTGGGCTAGCTGGGTGGGCATGGAGGGTTGGTGGCCGTGGTGAGCGGTGGCGGTGGCGGCAGGCTCCGCTCGGGTGTGCTCGGGAGAGGGAGCAGAGGTCGAGGGAGAGAGCAGAGAGTGAGGGAGAGGAGCGAGGGGGTCGCGTGGCGTCGCCAGACGCGAGGGGAAGCAGGAGGCGGCAAGCAGGAGCTGGCGCAGGTCGGCTGTGCGCTCTCCACGCAGCTGCCTTGCCTTCTGGCAGAAGGTTGAAGACAGGCGCTGCGCTGGCTGGGCTGCACAGTGTTGGGCCGGCTGGAGCGCCAGGTAAGTCGGCCCAGGTAACTCTCTCTCTGCCTTTTTTTCCTATTTGTTCTGTTTTCTATTTTGTTATTTTGTTCTGGGCTTTATTAAAAATATCTAGACAGATCCAAAAATCATAAAACTTCTCAATGCCACTGTTTGGAATATAACCAACAGCAAACATTTTAGTTTATGATTATTTGAGCATTTAAAGTATTTAATAGCATTTAAATGCCCAAATGCAAATACTATAAGATTTAATTCAGAGTCCAAGTATGTCATGGAAAAATGTGCAACACCTCTGGTTATTATTTCTAGCGTTTTCCAGAAATGATGAACATTTTTGAAAGCCATTTGGATTTACTGAAAATATTTTTAGGTAAACCTAGTGAATTATTTTGGTGCTAGGGTTTAGACAATCCCCATTTCAAGTTTCTGAGGAATTTAAACATGATGCACACATGAAGTTAGCCTAGTGTAATTCCAGAAGCTAGGGTTGTGACAGCAGGCATAGTTGCTGCATCCATCGTTGCGGCGTGAAGGCCGCACCGCCACCCTGTCGCTGACTCTAGGTGGTTCCTCGTCCCACGCCCGTCGTGCCCCCACGGACGCGCACGCCGCGTTGCTCCTGGCGCGTGAGCTCCTGTGCTACCATCCCATCGACGACCTCTACGAGGACTGGCTCGCCCGCATCACCGAGCTTGTCAGCGCTGCAGGGGCCTCCCCTGCTCCGTCCCTCTCGCTGCCTCGCCCTCCATCCTGTGCAGGAGGCGCGGATCAGGAGGTGCCTCCGCCGCCTCCTCCCCAAGAAGGCGCCCTGGCTCCAAGGCGCGTGGCCCCAGGACGAGATTCACCCTGTCCGGCGCCGGCGCGACAAGAAAGGAGATGCCAAGAAATCCCTCGTCCCCAAGAAGGTGCTCTTGTGCTCCCGGCACCGATGCGCCATGACTGCATCCCTGCGACGCCACGTCAAGACCCCGCGCTGCTCCAGGCAGCGGCGCGCGGGAATCCCCAGGAGCAAGCCCTGCATTAGTAGAGAGCTCCGGTGGCCACCGCGGGCTGCCGCGCCTTCGCCACCGAGCTACGCAGTGTCGCCTGGCCGGGCAAGTTCAAACTTGACCTACCCCCTTGCTATGATGGCACTGCCGACCCCGCGGAGTTCCTACAGCTCTACGAGCTGGGCATCAAAGCCGCCAACGGGGACGAAAGGGTCATGGCGAACTGGTTTCCCATGGCACTCAAGGACGGTGCCCGCACCTGGCTCCTGAACCTGCCTCCTGGCACGATCTCCTCCTGGGACGAGATGTGCACTCGCTTCATCTCCAACTTCCAGGGCACTCGCGACCGTCCGCCGGCCGTGGGTGACCTGCGCCGCATCAAGCAGCAACCCAGAGAGACCTTGCAGAAGTACATCCAGCGCTTCAATAGCGCCCGCCTCAAGATTCCCAGGGTAACCAAGGAGGCCATCATCTCGGCGTTCTTTGATGGCGTCCGTGACGTCAAGATGAAGGAGGAGCTGGCGATCCACGAAGATCTGTGTACGTCCCTGGAGCTGTTCAACCTGGCGACCAAGTGCACAAGGGCTGAGGAGGGATGCCTCTCCCTTCTCGAGCTACCAGCAGCAGACCTAGAAGAGAAGAAAGCCAAGGCCAAGGATGTGAAGCGCAAGGGAGCAGCTGTGCTCGCAGCAGAGCCGGACATGAAGCGCAGTAGGGACCAGCCGGAGTCGTCCAAGGGCAGCCGGTACTGTGTGTACCACGATCTCCACACCCACAACACCAATGAATGCCAAGAGCCCAGGGTCGTGCGAGAAGGCCGTGTCGGTCGACGCCCCGAGCACAACGATTGGGGCTACGGCCGAGGCGGAGCAAGAGGTGGAGGACGCTGGGACGACCGCGGCCCTTGCCAAGGGTGGCGTGACCGGCCTCACGAGGACCGCTGGCAGGACGAGCCTCGCGAGGGGGCTTGGAGAGATTAGCCTCGCGAGGATCGCCCGCAAGGCAACGCAGGACTTCCTCCTCTGCCACCACCACCGAGAAGGAACGACGACCATCATCAGGACAAGGGGGCCGGGGGCTTCCAGGAGCCGCGCGCGATCGCTTGCATCTTGGGCGGCGGGCAGGCCCCAGCCTCTCAGTGCATCTTCAAGCAGTTTGCTCGCGAAGTGAATGCAGTCCTCCCCAAGCTTGAGGCCACGCGCCCTCTCAGGTGGTCTGCGTGCGCCATCACATTCAGCTCAGTGGATGAGCTCAAGTGCGCGGCAACGGCCGGTGTCCTCCCGAAGCTCTGCTCCCCAGTCATCAGCAATGTGCAGGTTACCAGGACCCTCATCAATGGCGGAGCAGGGCTCAACGTCCTGTCCGTCGAGACGTTCAGCAACCTTCAAGTGCCATATGATCAGTTTCAACCAACCAAGCCCTTCTCAGGAGTCACTGATGGTTCCATTGTCCCGATAGGGCAGGTCCGACTCCCTGTCACCTTTGGGCAGCGCAAGAACTACCGTACCGAGCTCATCGACTTGACGTCACCCACATTCTGAAAGTGCAACTATCCCTAGGTGGTTTTGGTAATTTATAACAACATATAGCTCATTGAGCTAATGCTATTCCAAGACAAATATTTCATGAAAGCTCAATGAATGGCATGGCATGGATGATGAAAGTGTATCCCTCAAAATATTAAGGACAAAGGATTGGCTCAAACTCAAAAGCTCAAGACTCTACATTTTACATTTTAGTGATCCAAGATCACATTGAGTCTATAGGAAAATCCAATACTATCAAGGAGGGATGAGGTGTTGCTTAATGAGCCTCTTGCTTCAAGTGCTTAGTGATATGCTCCAAAAATCCTCAACTACTTTCTCACATCCACATATGACCTAAAACTAAAGACAAAATCGGTCCTACCGACTCTTTCTATCCGGCGCCACCGAGTTCAGATGTCATAGCCACTGCCACAAACCCTAGGCAAATCGGTCTCACCGATAGGGATCTCGGTCTCACCGAGATGGGATTGTAGTCTCTCTGTGTATGTCCATTACTAAAATCGGTCTCATCTCGTTTATGCAATCGGTACTACCGAGATTACAATGCAAACTCTCTGGTTAACTTATTACAAAAATCGGTCCCACCGAGTTTGCCTGACCAACTCTCTGGTGAGGTTATTACCAAAATCGGTCTCACCGAGTTTGTGTAATCGGTCTCACCGAGATTACTTTATGCCCTAACCCTAACCATATCGGTCCTACCGAGTTGCATGTCGGTCCCACCGAAATCACTAACGGTCACTAGGTTTACTGAATCGGTCCGACCAAGTTTGTTGATTCGGTCCTACGAGTTTAGTAAATTGTGTGTAGCAGTTAGATTTTGTGTGGAGGCTATATATACCCTCCACCCCTCTTCATTCGTGGAGAGAGCCATCAGAACAAACCTACACTTCCAACTTACAGTTCGAGAGAGAACCACCTACTCATGTGTTGAGGCCAAGATATTCCATTCCTACCATATGAATCTTGATCTCTAGCCTTCCCCAAGTTGCTTTCCACTCAAATCTTCTTTCCACCAGATCCAAATCCTATGAGAGAGAGTTGAGTGTTGGGGAGACTATCATTTGAAGCACAAGAGCAAGGAGTTCATCATCAACACACCATTTGTTACTTCTTGGAGAGTGGTGTCTCCTAGATTGGCTAGGTGTCACTTGGGAGCCTCCGGCAAGATTGTGGAGTTGAACCAAGGAGTTTGTAAGGGCAAGGAGATCGCCTACTTCGTGAAGATCTACTGCTAGTGAGGCAAGTCCTTCATGGGCGACGGCCATGGTGGGATAGACAAGGTTGCTTCTTCGCGGACCCTTCGTGGGTGGAGCCATCCGTGGACTCGCGCAACCGTTACCCTTCGTGGGTTGAAGTCTCCATCAACGTGGATCTATGATAGCACCACCTATCGGAACCACGACAAAAACATCTGTGTCTAAAATTGCATTTGAATCCTCCAAACCCTTCCCTTTACATTCTTGCAAGTTAAATGCTTTAATTTCCGCTGCTCATATACTCTTTGCATGCTTGCTTGAATTGTGTGAAGATTGCTTGACTTGTGCAAAGATAGCTAAAATCTGCCAAAGTCTAAAATTGGGAAAAGGTTAAGTTTTTAATTGGTCAAGTAGTCTAATCACCCCCCCTCTAGAAATACTTCAAGGTCCTACAAGTGGTATCAGAGCTTTGGTCTCCATTTGCTTTGATTTCCATAGCTTTTGGTGGTCATAGCCTTGGTTTCACAACATAGGAGAGTGGCGTCTAGCGAGGGAAATTATCACCGTAGAGGTCCTTACTTTGATGGGACTAATTTTGCTAGTTGGAAGCATAAGATGAAAATGCATATTCTGGACATAACCCGCCGTTTGGGCTATTGTGTGTATTGGCTTGCAAGGTGAATTCTTTGATGGGAGAGAACCGAACCGTGAAGCTAGTGCGGATGAATTGAAGATGCTGCAATACAACGCTCAAGCTTGTGATATCCTCTTCAATGGATTGTGCTTGAAGAATTCAACAAAATCAGCCGTCTTGAGAATGCAAAGGAAATTTGGGATACTTTGATTGATATGCATGAAGGTACCGACTCCGTCAAGGAATCCAAGTTGTATGTGCTCCAAAGTCAGCTTGACAAGTTCAAAATGAAGGATGGTGAAGGTGTCGCTGAAATGTACTCTAGGCTTTCTCTTATCACAAATGAGATTGCCGGCTTAGGAAGTGAAGAGATGACCGACAGATTCATCATCAAGAAGATCCTAAGAGCATTGGATGGAAAATATGATACCGTGTGCACATTGATCCAAATGATGCCAAATTACAAAGATCTCAAGCCAACGGAAGTCATTGGAAGAATTGTTGCTCATGAGATGTCACTCAAGGATAAGGAGGAACTTCACAACAAGTCAAGTGGTGCTTACAAAGCCTCATGTGAAGCCCCCACATCATCAAGTGAGAAACAAACCTTCAATGAAGAATTGAGCTTAATGGTGAAGAACTTCAACAAATTCTACAAGAGTAGAAGCAAATAAAGAAGTTCTAAGTCAAGGTCCTACAATGACAAAAGATCTTCTAGTAGAGAGCACAATTGCTACAATTGTGGGAGACCGGACACTATTCAATGAGTGTACGGCACCCTACAAAGAAGAAGATTCTCCAAAATAAGAAGTAGAAGAAGAATCACCACCGAGAGAGAGAAGGAGTAGAGATGATCGTTATGAGCGAAGACCCTCACGGAGAAGCAAGGATTCGAAAGGAAGGACAAGTCATCAAAGAGCTACACAAAACAAAGACATCAAGCTCATGTTGGTGAATGGGTATCCGGCTCCGACTCCGACAATCACTCCGAGAGAAGCTATCACTCCGACTCCGAATATACTCAAGATGAAGGTGTTGCGGTCTAGCACTTGTGTCAACCAACTCCTCGACATATTTGATTCACCAAATGAAGGAATTGGAAGATGCTTCATGGCCAAAGGTCCTAAGGTAACACACCCAGTATGTTGATTTTAATAGTGATGAAGATGACTTGTTAGGTGATGATGATTTATTTATTGACAACTCTAGTGATGAATACTATGATGAAACGTCAATTAATCATGCTAATCAAGATACAACGAATGACAATGATAAGGAGAATATTGAGCTTATAACTAAAGAACTAAACACTCTTAAGTTAGCTCATGAAACTATCTTCGAAGATCATCGAGAACTTTTAAGGGCTCATGAGAAGTTACGCTTTGAAAAGCTCAATCTTGAGCAAGAGCATGAGTTCTTAAAGGCAATCAATGATGATCTCCATAAGAAAAGTTCTTCTTACATTGCCAAGCGTTTACTCTTATCTACTTACATGCCTCAAGTCAAGTCTAGTAACAAGAACAATAAAGATTCTTCCTCTAGTAGTAACAATAATAATGCTAAATCCAATATTGTTGCTTCTAGTAGTTCTCTTGATTCCACTAATGATTCTCTTAGCCAAGTTACACTTGAGCAAGAAAATAGCTTATTGAAGGGAATTATAGAGGAAGGTGTTTACAAAAGCATTGAGCATCCACATCTTCAACACCTACATGAAGTCATCATCGACAAAACCCAAGGTTAGTTCATCCCTCTAAGGGGGGATCTCACATCTAGGTGTAGCGACAAGACCTCAAACAGTCTGATCTCTGTGCTCAGGTGTCATACCTGGATCAGTAATGCTGACACCACACAGTACTTGAAGGATTTATAACAGAGTAGCAATCACACACTTATTTCATCGAATGTCTCCAAAGGAGAATTTATTACAATAAACATGGCTTAAGGCCATCTAATAACGATAACAGCGGAAGGCTTGGAAGAATAGCGAGTCCATCAACTCCAACGGCATCACTGAGTATAGGACCACGACCTAAGGCACCTTACTAAAATGCGAAAAGTCGCAACATGAACGTTGCAGCCCGAAAGCAATTGACACATGGAATATGCTGGCAATGTAACACATAGAGAGTAATGAAAGAAATAAGCTATACTACATGCATATATGGCTGGTGGAAGGCTCTATGGTTACACTTTTGCATAAAGCCAGTTTTTCCCTACATCAAAGGAATAAATTTTATTTAACTATCATGGTGGTTGTTAAACATTGAGAATGGTTGACAGCATTCTCAATCCCAATTAAGCATCATCATTAAAACCCAACAATATTAATTAAAGTAACATGATGAGATTCACATGATATCCAAGTACTAGATACTCAAGATGTCCATAACCGGGGACACGGCTAAGCATGATTAGTTTGATACACTCTCCAGAGGTTTGTGCAATTTTCCCCACAAGACTCGATCTCCTCCGTTAAGATTCTCGCACTACATGGTGTTTGAGAAGCGGATGGCCGAGACATAGTCTTTCGAAGCGCTAGCGCCATCTGAATGGGTAGACCGTACCAACCTACATCCCTAGATCTGCTAGTCTACCCTTTGTAAAAGTTATGCGACTTAGTCAACTATGCTAGAGCCCATAGTAGCTTGTGGCTGCACACGGAAGTTTCTAGCATGAATAATCTCATGATCCCTTTGAGCCTGGGTGGCCGTCCAAAAAGAAACAGGCAATCTTGGAATACCCAGTACCTCAATCCACCCAGATGTGTGTTTAAGTTGCCACCTTAGATAAACCATTAATTAACAATCTCACAACTGTCATGGATACACTCACCCAATCCACGTCTACTAGCATAGCATGGCATAATAAGCAAACGTAGGAGTAACTCCCAAGGGTTTGATAATAAAACAGGTAATAGGTACTACCTCATCTACTTCCCAAAACCCACAATTTAATTAGATCCTAATCATGCAATGTTTGAGGATTGAGCTAATGCATAAAAACTGGGTATGAAAAGGGATATGATCAAAGTGTTACTTGCCTTGCTGATGATCCGTGAAACCTAGAGATTCAAAGTAGCAAGCGGCGCACTCCGGGTACTCTATCGCAAACAAACAAACACACAATAAATACTCAACTAATGCACAGGTAAAACTCCAAATAAAAGATCTAACCAGAAAGTTCAACTTAAGAACTCCGGTTTGCAAAAAGAATCTAATCAAGCGAAACAGCGAAAGTCAAGCGGCGAAAGAAAACAACTTCGTTTCACTAATATGGATCTAAGTCAGATTTTACACAAGAAAAAACTTGTTTAAGTTGGTTAAACGGATAGAGGGTTTTGAGACGAAACTCCAGGCGCTTGAATCGCCTGATTCCGATTAACGAGCGAAAAGATATACTAGAACGAAAATCGGATCAGAAATCGCGATCAGAAAAATCGCGGAATAAAACCGAGAAAAGGAAAAACGACGAACAGCTTAACGAATGAACGTTCGTTAACTGGGTCTAAACGATGAACACGTTCGTTAAAACGAACGAACGAGCGAATGCTCGCTATTTAACCGAACCGAAAATAAACCGATCTAAAAAACGAAACTAAAAAAACCGCGGCTATAAAAAAACGAGGCGGTTTCTTTTCTAAAAAACGGCGGCGACGGTAACTACCTCGGCGGCGCGGGTCCGCGATGGTGACGGGTCCGCGACGGGGTCCAGCGATGGCGGGGTCATGGCAGCTTGAGGCGGCGGCGGAGGATAGGGTTAGGGTTTGAGGGCGGCGGAAAGTTGGCTGGGCGGCGGGCGGCTGGGGTGGCCGGGGTGGCGCTATTTAAAGCCCCGGCGGAGGAGTCTGGCGGAACTGCCCATAAGCGTTAGCGTTTTTAAATAATAACGCGCAGAAAAACAAATAAAAGAAATACTAAACGGACTCCAAAAATCCCGAAATAAATTTTCCCCGGCTTCTAAAATCAAGCCGGACAAGATGAACATTTATTTGTGGCCTAAATGCAATTTTGTAAAACGCGCATTTTTCCTAAATTCAAATAAAATAGCGAAAAACTCCAAAATAAAAACTTATTTGATTTTATTATTAAATCCTCAATATTTCTTTGTTTTGGGAAAGTCATTTTATTCTCTCTCTCATATTTTCGTAATAGAAATAATTGATGATAAAATAATTAAAATCAAATGATCCTATTCTCAAAATTTGAGAAAACTCAAATATGAAAATAACGAAATCCCCAACTCTCTCCTTGGGTCCTTAGTTGCGTAGAATTTCTAGGATCAAAACCAAAAGCAAATAAAATATGATATGCATTGATGATCTAATGTATAACATTCCAAATTGAAAATTTGGGATGTTACAAACCTACCCCCCTTAAGATGAATCTCGCCCTCGAGATTCGGGTTGGCCAGAAAATAGGTGAGGGTGGTCCTTTAGCAAATCTTCCTCTCGCTCCCAGGTGGCTTCATCCTCGGTGTGGTGGCTCCACTAAACTCTGCAAAACTTGATAACCTTGCTGCGGTTAACTCGGCTAGCAAACTCGAGAATCTTAACTGGTTTCTCCTCATAGGTCAAATCGTTATCCAACTGAATCGTTTCCAATGGCACTGTATCTCTTAGTGGTATATCAGCCATCTCCGCATGGCACTTCTTCAAGCGGGAAGCGTGGAATACATCATGAACTCGACAATCCTTGAGCAATTCCAACTTGTAGGCCACTTCTCCCATTCGTTTCCAAAACACGATATGGTCCTACAAAGCGTGGCGCTAACTTTCCTTTAACTCCAAAGCGCTTGACTCCTCGTGGCGGAGATACTCAAGATAAACTCGTCTCGACTTAGTATCTGTCTCCTTGCGTTTTGAATCCACATAGCTCTTACGCCTAGACTGGCTACCTTGAGCCTATCGCGAATCAACTTCACTTCATTTGGACTCCAAACAATGGCGGTCTCAACTTCATCCCACAGCAATGGGTTTCGCACCTCCTTCCGTACAAGGCTTGAAGGGCCATCTTCAAACTGGTTTGGTAGCTGTTGTTATAAGAAAACTCCGCATCTGGCAAGTTGTCATCCCAACTTGATCCATAATCAATTCACATGCTCTCGGCATATCCTCCAAAATCTGGTTGACTCTCTCGGTTTGTCCATCATGCAGGGATGAAAAGCTGTGCTAAACTCTAGTCTGGTTCCCAAAGTTTCGTGCAACTGTTTCCAAAACTTTGAGGTGAATTGGGTTCCTCTATCTGATACGATACTCCTCGGAACTCCATGCAGACATACGATTCTAGTCATGTATATCTTAGCCAATTTGGCACTGCTGTAGGTAGTCTTCACTGGAATGAAATGAGCTACCTTCGTCAAACGATCGACTACAACCCAAATCGAGTCATAGCCTGAACGAGTCCTAGGCAATCCCGTGATGAAATCCATGCCTAATTTTTCCCACTTCCATCGGGTATTGGCAATGGCTGTAACAATGCTGCTGGCTTATGATGTTCTGCCTTCACTCTCTGACATACATCACAAACTGCTACATACTCAGCAATATCCTTCTTCATTCCGGTCCACCAGAAAGTATCCTTCAAATCCAAATACATCTTGGTATTTCCTGGGTGGATCGAATACGGCAAATCATGGGCCTCTTGCAAAATCAACTTCCTGATCTCCGGATCACTTGGCACATAAACGCGGTCCATCAAACCATAAGGTATCATGCTCATCCTCACGAAATCCCTTAGCTTTTCCCTTGCTCATTTTCTCTTTAATAGAGGAAATCTCCTTATCCGTCTTCTGAGCTTCTCTAATCTTATCCATCAAAGTAGACTGTATTTCCAATGCTGCTACATAGCCTCTCGGAACTATTTCCAAACATAGCTCTCGAAATTCCTCGGCTAATTCTTTTGGTAAACCTCTGGTCATTAGTGTGTTGACATGGCTCTTGCGGCTCAACGCATCTGCTACTACGTTAGCCTTTCCGGGGTGTTAATGCAATCTCATATCGTAATCCTTAATGAGCTCCAACCATCTCCTCTGCCTGAGATTTAACTCCTTCTGCGTGAAGATGTACTTCAAACTCTTGTGATCCATGTACACCTCACAGTGGTTTCCAATAAGAAAATGTCTCCAAGTTTTCGGTCGTGCACTCGGACTGCCAACTCTAAATCATGAGTAGCATAATTTAACTCATGAGGCTTAAGCTGTCGTGAAGCATCTGAAACAACTCTTCCCTCTTGCATAAGCCTTGCTCCAAGTCCTCGGCGTGAAGCGTCATAATACACCTCGTAATCCTTGCTTTGATCTGGCGAATTAACTTGGTGAGGTAACCAAGCGTTTCTTCAACTCTTGGAAACTAGCCTCACATTCCTCGGTCCAATTGAACTTAGTGTCCTTCTTCAACAACTCCGTCATAAACCCGCAATCTTGAGAAATTCTCAATGAATCTCGGTAGTATCCGCCAGTCAAGAAAACTCGGATCTCTCAAGCTGTCGTTGGTGCTTCCGGTTTGTCATAGTGGCAACTTTAGTGGGGTCTCTTGCTATACCTTCTCCGGATATAACATGTCAAGAAATCCAACTTCCTTCAACCAAAACTCACATTTGCTGAACTTGGCATATAAGCGATGTTCTCACGAGCTTCTCGAGTACTAAGCATAAATGCTCCTTATGCTCTTCTTCATTCTTTGAGTAGACCAAAATATCATCAATGAACACTACGACGAACTTATCCAAAAATTCCATAAACACCTTGTTCATCATGTTCATAAAATAGGCAGGTGCGTTAGTCAATCCAAATGACATAACCGTATACTCATACAGTCCGTACCTTGTGGTAAAAGCCGTCTTAGGTATATCCTACTCTCGAATCTTCAACTGATGGTATCCCGATCGCAAATCGATCTTGGAAAATACCTTAGCTCCTTGCAATTAGTCAAACAAGTCGTTGATCATCGGCAACGGGTATTTGTTCTTAATGGTCACTTCATTTAATCCTCGGTAATCAACAACCATTCTTAATGATCCATCCTTCTTCTCCACTAGAAGTACTGGCGATCCCCAATGCGAAGAACTTGGGCGAATAAAACCTTTATCCAGTAACTCCTTAATCTGCTTCTTAATTTCTTCCAAATCTTGTGCGGGCATCCTATACAGTCTCTTAGATATCGGCCCAGTGCCTGGCAATAGTTCAATCAGGAACTCAATGTCTCTGTCCGATGGCATGCCTGGCAACTCTTCTAGAAATACGTCCGGGTAATCCTTCACCACTGGTACTTCCTCCTGCACAACTCCTGATAAGGAATTTACATGTGCCCTCCTCGGCTCATGCCGTGATACATACTTAATTCTCCTTCCTTCTGGGGTGGTAATCAAAATTGACTTACTGGCACAATCAATGTTCCCCCCGTACTTTGATAACCAATCCATGCCTAATATCACATCCAATCCTTACGATTCCAAAACTATTAGGTCCGAGGGGAATACGTAGTTTCCAATCCTTATTGGTAGTCGATCACACCACATATTTGCCATATATTCTGCTCCGGGTGAGGTTAGTAGCATGGGTGACCTAAGGGCTTGGGTTGGCAAATTATACTTATCCACAAATCCCCTTGATATGTATGAATGCGATGCACCGGTATCAAAAAGAACAAGCTGCGATAAATGTCTTAACCAAAACTTACCTATTCTCGCATCGGCGAGCTTCAACCTCCTCCACGGTAGCGTGGTTCACCCGTCCCCTATTGTAAGGGTTGGCTTCTTCCCTGAGCTTCCATTGCCATTGCCATTTTGGGCTTCAGGACATTCATTTGCATAATGCCCAGTCTTCTGGCACTTAAAACAAGTGACTTGGCTCAGGTCTCTCTTGGCTGGGGTTGACGGGTTGGTGCGGTTTTGTCCATTGCTTCCTCCATTCCCGTTTCCATTCTTTGTGCCATTATGATTGTGCGAGCTACCTCCTCCATGGGTATGCTGAAATTGTCCTCCCGGCTTCGGGGTAAAGCGTAGCTTCTGCTGAGCTCCAGAGTTGTACTTCCCTTGTCCATACTTCCTCTTGCGATTGTCTATCTGCTGCTGCTTCCCTTCAATCATAAGAGCACGATCTACCAACTCCTGGTAGTTATTAAAAGTGGCTACCATCAACTGCATGCTCAGCTCATCGTTCGGTCCTTCTAGAAACCTCTCACCTTAGCTGTATGCAGTAGTAACGTCATCCGAGGCATAACGTGCTAGCTTACTAAAATCCTCCACATCTTGGCCTCGGTCGTCCTCCTTGGCATAAGTTGCGAAACTCACGCTTCTTCATGGCCATAGCTCCTGCTGAAACATGGGCGACGGAAAGCTTGCTGGCGAGATCACGTGGTTGTGTCAATGGGGTGCGTGGCTGTGTAATTTTCCGACCATGATGCTGCGGGTCCATCAAGCTGATGTGCGGCAAAACGCACTCTTTCCGCATCAGTGCATCCTGCAGTGGTCAGCTCCCTTCCAACCTTGCGGAGCCAGTCATCTGCAACAATCGGCACGGTGCTACTAGAAAACACCGGCGGATTTAGCCTCAAGAAACGAGTCAAATGATCAACAGGTGGCGGTGGTGGTGGGTTGTTGTTGTTGTTGTTCTGGTTCTGGACTAGCAACTGCATCAACGCATTCTGCTTGTGGATCAACTGAGTGAGCTCCGGTGGGAAAGCAAATCCATTGTCACGTCTCGGAGGCATCGAGGGTTTTAGAAAAGCGAGAGTTAAGAATAGAATGAGGTCTAAAGAGAAAACACTACCCAAATGCACATGAGACAAATGCACACAAAATCACTTCATTCAATCAAACAAGGGCATACAAACAGTCTAGAACTATCACAAAAGTGCGTGGACTATACTATGTACATGGTGGAATACTACTACTGTTATGGTAGTCTACTAGAAAAACTGCTCCGATGAAGACTCCATGATATCTGCTCCAGCTTCATCAACATAGTTATCATCACTATTGTCGAGATCCGAGTCGGTGTCGTCGATGATGATATAGTTATCCGGGCAAGTGGATTCGTCATCTTCTCTTTTGGGTGCTGAACCTCCCATGAATACTTCAATCTTCTTCTTAAGGTCGCCGTTCTGTCTCACTAGAGCGACGATCTCCTCCATGTAGTCTTCACGTGTAGCCTTGAGTTCTTCTTCTATCTCCTTGATCTTGGTCATAGCCTTCTGCAGATCCTCCATGCCTGCGCACATCTGGTTCTCCTGACGTCGGATGTGCTGGTTTAACTCCTGGATATATGCCGCGATTGATCTATCCCTCCTGGTGCTGATTATCTCCCATTGCTCATCTCGGCGCCCACAAATCTGGTAGATAGTATTCTTCATATCGTTGTGGTAAACTTCTCCAATACGTCCCATGGCGATGTGGGCTGCCATACTCTTTCCTAGTCTCCAAGTTGGTGCACCAAAGGAAAACTCTATGGGCTCCGTGACTGGTGCAAATGTCCTTCCTGGAACTTGAACTTGAATCATCCAGCGCTCCTCTTCGGGTAATGTGGCGCTGTAGGTCCCGGTGAAGCTTGGTACTCCAATGTTCGGTATCTCTGACTTCCTTCAAGTGACATCCAAAGGGTGTATCTTCATCCGGTTGTGTGAACTTGCTCCTTGCATCCGCCATCCTAAAAGAATAGAAAAGATGAGGAGTCAGAAATGAGGAGAAAGAGTAGTGATCTAGGGTTTTAGCTTAGTGGCCGTGTCCTACAGTCAGCCTGTGCTCTGATACCATCTTTGTAGCGACCAGACCTCAAACAGTCTAATCTCTGTGCTCAGGTGTCATCCCTGGATCAGTAATGCTGACACCACACAATACTTGAAGGATTTATAACAGAGTAGCAATCACACACTTATTACATCGAATGTCTCCAAAGGAGAATTTATTACAATAAACATGGCTTAAGGCCATCTAATAACGATAACAGCGGAAGGCTTGGAAGAATAGCGAGTCCATCAACTCCAACGGCATCACTGAGTATAGGACCACGACCTAAGGCACCTTACTCGTCGTCTGAAAAGTCGCAACATGAGCGTTACAGCCCAAAAGCGGGTCACACATGGAATATCTGGCAATGTAACACAGAGAGTAATGAAAGAAATAAGCTATACTACATGCATATATGGCTGGTGGAAGGCTCTATGGTTACAATTTTGCGTAAAGCCAGTTTTCCCTACATCAAAGGAATAAATTTTATTTAACTATCATGGTGGTTGTTAAACATTGAGAATGGTTGACATTCTCAATCCCAATTAAGCATCATCATTAAAACCCAACAATATTAATTAAAGTAACATGATGAGATTCACATGATATCCAAGTACTAGATACTCAAGATGTCCATAACCGGGGACACGGCTAACCATGATTAGTTTGATACACTCTGCAGAGGTTTGTGCACTTTTCCCCACAAGACTCGATCTCCTCCGTTAAGATTCTCGCACTACATGGTGTTTGAGAAACGGATGACCGAGACATAGTCTTTCAGAAGCGCTAGCACCTTACGAATGGGTAGACCGTACCAACCTACATCCCCTACATCTGCTAGTCTACTACTGTAAGAGTTCGCACGACTTAGTCAACTATGCTAGAGCCCATAGTAGCTTGTGGCTGCACACGGAAGTTTCTAGCATGAATAATCTCATGATCCCTTTGAGCACGGGTGGCCGTCCAAAAAAGCAGGCAATCTGGAATACCCGGTACCTCAATCCACCCAGATGTGTGTTTAAGTTGCCACCTTAGATAAACCATTAATTAACAATCTCACAACTGTCATGGATACACACACCCAATCCACGTCTACTAGCATAGCATGGCATAATAAGCAAACGTAGGAGTAACTCCCAAGGGTTTGATAATAAAACAGGTAATAGGTACTACCTCATCTACTTCCCAAAACCCACAATTTAATTAGATCCTAATCATGCAATGTTTGAGGATTGAGCTAATGCATAAAAACTGGGTATGAAAAGGGATATGATCAAAGTGTTACTTGCCTTGCTGATGATCCGTGAAACCTAGAAACTCAAAGTAGCAAGCGGCGCACTCTGGGTACTCTATCGCAAACAAACAAACACACAATAAGTACTCAACTAATGCACAGGTAAAACTCCAAATAAAAGATCTAACCAGAAAGTTCAACTTAAGAACTCCGGTTTGCAAAAAGAATCAAATCAAATGAAGCAACGAAAGTCAAACGGCGCAAGAAAACAGCTTCGTTTCACTAATCTGGATCTAAGTCAGATTTTAAAGAAGCAAAAACTTGTTTAAGTTGGTTAAACGGATAGAGGGTTTGAGAGCGAAACTTCAGCGCTTGAATCGCTCGATTCCGATAAGCGGCGAAAAGATATACTAGAGCGAAAATCGGATCGAAATCACGATCGAGAAAATCGCGGAATAAAACCGAGAAAAGGAAAAGCGACGAACAACTTAACGAATGAGCGCTCGTTAAGCTGGGTCTAAACGATGAACACATTCGTTAAAATGAGCGAGCAAGCGAACTCTAAGCTATTTAACCGAACGAAAATAAACCGATCTAAAAAGCGAAACTAAAAATAACCATGCTATAAAAAACGGGCGGTTTTCTAAAAAAAACCGCCGTGACGCAACTACCTTGGCGGCGAAGTCGGCGAGGGCGGCGGGTCCGCGACGGCGGGTCCGGCGATAAGCGGGGTATTGTTGGTGGTCTGATGTGGCCAGCAATGGCGGCGGCGAGGTTAGGGTTTGAATGGCGGCGGAGTGGGCTGAGGCGTGGGTAATGGCGGCTTAGGCTGGGCGGCCGAGGTGGCGCTATTTAAAGCCCCCCGGCCAGAGGATTCCTGGCCGGAACCGGCCCATAGGCGGTTCGCGTTTTTTTTAAATAATAACGCGCAGAACAAGAAATAAATGAAATACTAAACGGACACCAAAAATCCCGAAATAAAATTTACCCGCCTTCTAAAATCTAGACGGACAAGATGAACATTTATTTGGGGCCTAAATGCAATTTTGAAAAACGTGCATTTTTCCTAAATTCAAATAAAATAGCGAAAAACTCCAAAATAAAAACTTATTTGATTTTATTATTAAATCCTCAATGCTTCTTTGTTTTGAGAAAGTCATTTTATTCCCTCTCTCATATTTTCGTAATAGAAATAATTGATGATAAAATAATTAAAATGAAATGATCCTATTCTCAAAATTTGAGAAAACTCAAATATGAAAATAACGAAATCCCCAACTCTCTCCGTGGGTCCTTGAGTTGCGTAAAATTTCTAGGATCAAAACCAAAAGCAAATAAAATATGATATGCATTGATGATCTAATGTATAAAATTCCAAATTGAAAATTTGAGATGTTACACTAGGGGGAGCTTAACTCTAAGAATTGAGTCAAAGCAACTCTAATGATGTGAACACATCAATGCATTATGTAAAAGTGGTAACCCCACGTGAGCTTAAACGATGAGTATGACCTATGATCAAATGTTCTCCTTTGACTCCTAAGTCAAAATACTCATATATAGATGACCTAGTCATCGCCAATTGTTTGATAGATGCTAGAATTGGTTGTGCATGCTTTGCCACATATTTCATTTGTCATTTTATTGTGTGAGTATGTTGGTTGCATATTTTACTCATTCGAGGACATCCACTTGTTGTGTTGATTGATTGGTTTCTTTTTCTTTGGCCAAGTGGATGGACAAGAATGCCTAAGAACCTTCTCTAGCTATCTATGCTTTTCTCGTCTCAAACTCTATTCATGCTACATCACAAAATTTGATCAAGTCGATTTGAACCACTCGTGTGAGGAGCACTTTCGAGTCCCGATTCGTCATAGACTTTAACTTCCAACACTTCTTTGTGCTTTTGATTGACCGATTCCTCCATTTGGTCATACCGAGATCACTAAGTCGATCTAGGTTTTCAATCTCGGTGCAACCGATTTGAACTTCGATCACACCGAGTTCTTTATAGCTCGTCAGGTTATGCATCTCGGTGCCACCAATCGTTCCACTCGGTCACACCGGCAAGATGTCGGGCTATATATTCATCGGGCAAAATTTGAAAACTTTTTCCAAACCTCTTCGCCAGCGCATAGCTCGCTCTGCCTTCTAGGTCTCCGGATCATCGACTTAAATGCCGCCAACCGCCTCATCGCTGGTCTCCGCCGCCGTCAATGGATTTCATCTCATTTGTTGCCGCCGTGGCGAGTTCATCACCGAACTAGGGTATGAACTCGATCACGATCTATCCTCGTCGATTCCTAGCACATTGTGTTCATTATGATTCTTGCCACGATTGAAACACCTCTATCCGATCAAAAAATCCTTAGAATATATGCGATTTGAAAATTTAGGGTTAGGTTTCGCTTGAAACCATCTCGGACCCACCGAGTTGAAAAACTCGGTCCCACCGATTCGGCTAACGCCATTGCACTAGTAACTCTCGGTCTGACCGGGAATTGCTAATCGGTGTGACCGATTTTAGAACTCAGTGAAACCCTAGCAGTCTCGGTGCCACCAAACTGTGACTCAGTCTGACCGAGTTCACTAGTTTAGGTTCCAAAAGCTGCTTCAGTGTCACCGAGTTTGCAAATCGGTTGATCCGAAATGCTTTCTGTGGAAAACTAAAACTAAGTTTTTGAATCATTCATTTGCAAAAACCTCTGTATTTTGTGATGCTCGTCCACTCTATCTCATCTATAACTATTCACAAGGTCTGCAGTCAGTGTTTGCAACATGTCTGACCAAAGTGACAGCCAGAACAAGTCAGAGGAGCAGATTCAGATGAGTGAGGGCACTAGTCCCTCTAGCAGCTAAGATGAGGGAAGCAGAAGCACTCCCAACAATTTGCCCAAAGCTGCCACCAGGACAAGGAAGAAGAGAACCTCATAATCTAAGGATGAGGATTATGTGGCAGTAGAAGATGAGGCCATTTCAAATAAGAAAGTGCTCAAGAAGGAGTATAGCTCAGCTGTAGATAAGCCAGGGCTGAAGATCAGAAGGCCAGTAGGAAGACAACCCATGTCTAAGGCCAGAGCCTCCACCCAAGCATCTTTGAATCCCAACCCAAAGAGCCTGCTGTAGAAGGGAAGAGAACGAAGGAAAGGGTCAAGAAGACCATGGGCAGAGTGATTGGAAAGCCTTCCATGATGGAAGAAGAAGAAGAAGAAGAAGAGGTTGTTGCACCAGCACCCAAGGTACAGAAGCTGATGGGTGATGCTATAAAGTCAGGGGCTGCAACATCAAAGCCCAAAGAAGCACCCAAAGCTACCTCCAAGCCCAAGAGTGCACCTAAGAGGAATACCAGGAGTATACCAGCTGCTGAGAAGAACAAGGCCCCAGAGCCTGAAGTTGCTGCTAAGTAAGATGATGAAGGACAAGTCCTGAGGAAGCTCAAACCAAAGATTCCAGACCACAATGATGCTCATCCTGTGGCTGAGAACATGAAGATCAGGAGAGACTCAGGGTTGAGGCTATGGAGAGAGTCAGATCCATATGCCACCAGGTTCCACACAAAGTAACAACAGGATTTCTATGAGACAATCTTGTTGGACAAGAAGCCTATAGTGTGTGATATGAGGTGGGTCGACTGGACCTACATAAAGGAGAATGAGGAACATTACCCAGGAGTATATGACAACTTTAGTGCGTGTGGAGTTGCAGACTTTGTTGGGAACATGAAAGTATCTGTTGGATAAGGAACACTTTGTTCTCTATCCAGACTTTGAGGACAATCAAATTGTGATGAGTGAGAATGAACCATCATCAGTACAAGCTCAAGAGAAGAAGGAGAAAGCAAAGAAAGAGAAGGCTGCCAAGATGCCAACTCAAGAGGAGGCATCTGAGTACTTTGAAGAGCAAGCAGGACCAGCTTGGTTACTTGATAGCATCAACTCGAGGATTGAGAAGGGTTGGCCACCCTAACTCAAGACTAGGAGAGCACTGGAAAGAATCATGGAACAAAATTCTATGATTTAGATGTCAAAATGCTTGAGATTGATCGGTTGTGGTGCAGCTACTGAGGATGACATGCAGGAGAGGAAGGCGGGACAACTCATCGATGCATTTGCAGAGTGCCTCGAGCTCGAGATCAGCTGCAGAGCGATGAGACACGAGTCACTTCATCTGCACCAGCTACAACTCCAGTGCAACCAGCTCCAGCACCATCTCCTTCAGCTCCATCCACATCAACTAAAGTCTTTGTCCAAGGAGCCATCTCTACACCACCAACTGAAGACCAAGCCTGAGAGACGATATAGTACTATTCATTTTCTAGGAACTTTTTGGTAACTTGTTGCCAAAGGGGGAGAAAAATGTATAGATCATAGGCTTCGAGAGAGAGAGAGAGAGAGTTTGCTTTTGTTCTCTCTTGTCTTCTTGGTTGAACTTTGTTTGCTTTTGATTGCTTGAGATAGTATGCTATTATCTGTGAGACATTGATGATCATGTGTTTGATCATAAGCTACACTTATGCTTGTTAGATGATATTATCTTACTTATCCTTATATGATCATTCACTTTGCTTGGTGATTAGTGCATGTATTCAATCTTTATTATTTTGAGCGCTCCACCAAGATGTATGTGACATGGAAGAGTAACCCATGAGCATAATTCCTTGTGCATTTGCAGTCCAAAGCAAATCTTAAACTATGCACAAATTTAGGGGCAGCACTTGCTTATCACATACTTCTCAAAGCGACGATGATTTTCAATCTTATTATCATTTGTCGAAGCTTTGATCTATATGTTGTCATCAATTACCAAAAAGGGGGAGATTCAAAGTGCAACTTCCCTAGGTGGTTTTGGTAATTTATAACAACATATATCTCATTGAGCTAATGCTATTCCAAGACAAATATTTCAGGAAAGCTCAATGAATGGCATGGCATGGATGATGAAAGTGGATCCCTCAAAATATTAAGGACAAAGGATTGGCTAAAGCTCAAAAGCTCAAGACTCTACATTTTACATTTTAGTGATCCAAGATCACATTGAGTCTATAGGAAAAGCCAATACTATCAAGGATGGATGAGGTGTTGCTTAATGAGCCTCTTGCTTCAAGTGATTAGTGATATGCTCCAAAAACCCTCAACTACTTCCTCACATCCACATATGACCTAAACCTAAAGTCAAAATCGGTCCTACCGACTCTTTCTATCCGGTGCCACCGAGTTTAGATGTCATAGCCACTGCCACAAACCCTAGGCAAATCGATCTCACCGATAGGGATCTCGGTCTCACCGAGATGGGATTGTAATCTCTCTGTGTATGTCCATTACCAAAATAGGTCTCAACGAGTTTGTGCAATCGGTACTACCGAGATTACAATGCAAACTCTCTGGTTAACTTATCACCAAAATCGGTCCCACCGAGTTTGAGTAATCGGTCCCACCGAGTTTGAGTAATCGGTCCCACCGAGTTTGCATGACCAACTCTCTGGTGAGGTTATTACCAAAATCAGTCTCACCGAGTTTGTGTAATCGGTCTCACTGAGATTACGTTATGCCCTAACCCTAACCATATCGGTCCTACCGAGTTGCATGTCGGTCCCACCGAAATCACTAACGGTCACTAGGTTTACTGAATCGGTCCGACCGAGTTTGTTGATTCGGTCCTATCGAGTTTGGTAAATTGTGTGTAACGGTTAGATTTTGTGTGGAGGCTATATACCCTCCACCTCCTCTTCATTAAGTGGAGAGCCATCAGAACAAACCTACACTTCCAACTTACCAGTTCTGAGAGAGAACCACCTACTCATGTGATGAGGCCAAGATATTCCATTCCTACCATATGAATCTTGATCTCTAGCCTTCCCCAAGTTGCTTTCCACTCAAATCTTCTTTCCACCAGATCCAAATCCTATGAGAGAGAGTTGAGTGTTCGGGAGACTATCATTTGAAGCATAAGAGCAAGGAGATCGCCTACTTCGTGAAGATCTACCGCTTGTGAGGCAAGTCCTTCGTGGGCGACGGCCATGGTGGGATAGACAAGGTTGCTTCTTCGTGGACCCTTCGTGGGTGGAGCCCTCCGTGGAATCGCGCAACCGTTACCCTTCGTGGGTTGAAGTCTCCATCAACGTTGATGTACGATAGCACCACCTATCAGAACCACGACAAAAACATCTGTGTCTCAAATTGCGTTTGAATCCTCCAAACCCTTCCCTTTACATTCTTGCAAGGTGCATGTTTTAATTTCCGCTGCTCATATACTCTTTGCATGCTTGCTTGAATTGTGTGAAGATTGCTTGACTCGTGCAAAGATAGCTAAAATCTGCCAAAGTCTAAAATTGGGAAAAGGTTAAGTTTTTAATTGGTCAAGTAGTCTAATCACCCCCTCTAGACATACTTCAAGGTCCTACACATTCGCCTGCCATACAATGCCATCCTCGGGTGTCCAGCCCTGGCCAAGTTCATGGCAGTGACTCACC